>JABFPB010005032.1:0-13922 GCA_022817645.1 Ceratoteleas bidentatus
CGTTTCTGGACCTATGCTTAAGTAGAAGGTCTAGGTTAAATCTGGACCAAATCTGGACCTCAGGAACAGTCAAAGTACACTTTAGTCCAGTTACTTGGCCAATTATTGATCCAGGTTCAAAAAAGTCACTAGCCCCCAGGTCATCTAGATCCCAGGCTTGGTTCAATGGGATAGTAACAATCGTCCTCCCATTATCAGCTGCAGACAAAAAATTATTTTCCCCGGAACTGCGATAAGTTTTCACATCCGTCGTCTCCACCAGGCTTCTCGCGTTCCTAAAAACAATATTACCGTTCCAAGTGGTCCGTCGACTGGGCGTAAAAAAGTTGAATGAATCCCCGAGTGCACTTGCGGCGTGCCTTAATGGTCCTGCGATTTCGGCGTGGGGTTGCCCGGTAAAGGACACGCTCGGGCATTAGACGAGGGCGTGCGGCACCATGAATGAGAGACCGAAACATCCCGACCCCACCACTTAAGAAGATGGTGCGTTCTCCCTCTTGGCTCCCCGGGCATCGGGATTCGGAAGGCTCGCTGTCCGTGCATCTTTCGGTCAGTTTGTCGCGGATCGTCGCGCGCGTGCTAACTAGTTTGGTGCTTCCCTATTCTTCAGTGAGATCCCTGCTTCTGCGAGCGAGTGAGCCACCCAATACCGACGAGGATATAGTTTTGCGCGGATCGACGAGCGGGATAAGCCGTTCCATCCAATATGCACCGGCGATCGAATCGGTTAGTCGAGTGACAAGTTACCAGTTACAACTCAATTGGTCCATTTTTTCACGAGGGTCTAGCGCATTGCAATTCCAAACGAGTTCCCGAGTGTTTGATTGTACGCTTTTTGTCAATGGGACTTTGTTGACGGCTTCCGCTGTTTTTTCCGGGTTATTTATTGCGGATAGTTTAATTTGGATGATATTTACTGTTTTCACTTTCGGGGACCATGTGTGGGAATTTCTGTGCAAAATTCGAGGTGGGAGGATATGAGTGGAGTTTGGAGTAATGCGAAGAGCGGTTCTGTTGATGAAAATGATACGGTGATGAATGGTTTGATTAGTGGGATTGGTTTTTTGAGACAGGGTTTGAATGTTTGTTTTAAGTGGGTTTTTTTTATTTTGAGGTTCTTTATACTTTGTTTAAAGACCCTCGTTTACTTTGAGTTAGTAAAAGAAACGGTTTATTTTATTTTTAAACGAAAAAATAACATTTTAAACTCCAGATAAACTAGTCTAAAAGTGCAGCTAAGTTATTGTTTAAAGTGGGTTTTAATGTAAAATAATAAATTAGTTTTACAACAAAATACTTAAGAATATCGCATTTTCATTTCAACGCTTTTTCACGTTTGCTTTAAAACATTCAATTTTAAGTGAAAGTTTTATGCGTAAAGCATTCTGTTTAGCCCATTGGAACTTCCAAAGCAAATCGCCCATTGCGATATCAAATTATTATAACAAAATATGTTTTAAAACGTCGCATCAATTTATCCTCGAATCACTGATCTTCGCTAATTTAAAAACTGATGATTTCGTACAATCATTGTTTACATATCAAAACAGTCTTATTCTTTGTAATTCACGCGTGATACGACATATGTCCGTGCCTTGCAAATAAATCCCTTGCCGTTGCACATTGTGACTTATCTGTAAAGAATCGCTCATGATAAGCAATTTTTCTACAGCCTAAGAAAATGGTTATCTTTTAATCGTGGCTCTGCACTGTCGCATAAGCTGAAATTCGAAGCGAATAGTTAAAGTCCGCTTCACTCATTACGCACTGTTCCACGTCACAACGACGTTTCACAAACGAAATTCGCATCACTCAATCTCAACTCTACCATCCCACTCGTACACTTTTCGAAATGCCGATCGTTTGTTACAATTTTTTCGAGTGTCCCTTAACACTTCGCTCGCCATTTATCGAACATAACGCGGAGTAAAAAAACTAATGCCAACTTTATCTGCATCAAGCGAGATAATGCCGAGCAATTTTGAAAAAGTGTTTGATTTATATTGATGGCTTTTCAATACCAATACAATAACAGCGCCCAATCAATCATATTGCATGCATTTTTCGACGTAGCAATATGTACAGTAAATTAACCGGGGGCAGGGGTTGTCCGTCGAACAGGCGATGCCGCGATTCATTACGATTCGTGACACGCGAATGGATGAATGAAGTTCCACGGCGATATCCGCGGGTGAAGTAGTCGTTCATTGAGAAAGTGATGTATCGGGCGTCTTCGTGCGCGAACGCCGAGAGCACGAATTTTTAATGACGGCCTCTCAAAGTCGCGGCTCCGTCGACGGGATTCATCAATAATTTGTGCGCTGAATGCTTCGTCAAAAGTTTTTTGCGCGGCAAAAAGTTGGATCGCGCGTGGGGCCATCGCCAGTTCAGATTTCGCGCAGAATTATTCGGAACGGGAGAAGGGAGGGAGGGAAAAAGGCAATCTTTTTACAGTTTGGAAACTTGGTCCAATTCATTTGGCGTGGAATTTAATTTTCAAAGGCCGAACGCTTATGACGGACAGTAATTAAATCAGGAAATTTTCGTCTGATGGATTCGCGATGCTTGTTGGAATTGGCCTTTTTGTTTGAGCCGAAGTTGCGTCATTTTTAGAATTGAGTGGGGAAGGAGGGTTGAAGTTTCGAAGGGAAGAGAAGTCAGTGCGATAGAAGCGTTGTGTAGGTCTGATGATGTCGAAAATTCGATGGTGATAAGAAATGAGTTAATGGTAACTTTGTTACAGTTTAGAGATTATTTGAGAGATTATCCGTTTGATTTTCTGAAAGCGAATTTAATATTTTAAGGACATTCAAATAAGAGGATTTTCAGAACTAGTATTTTATACGAGTTTGTCTCAAAATGATATTTTTTAAATAAAATTGCGAGCTATACTCGCAATTTTACTCGATCTATTAAATTCTTTGACACAGTTTATTTATTATTATACAAAAATTAAACCTATGATTTTTCACTAAAAAATTATACTTATACTATAGTATAATTGATGGGAAAGTGTGTCACACTTTACTTCTCAAATATGTTGAATATTCCCACTAAAAATTTCGGTCTGAAATTAATTTAAATCTCTCATGTTATTCGCGATGAAAATTAACCATTTTCCGTTTAATTCAAACCTTTTTCCATTGACAAACTTTTTCCGCCAAGAACGTCGCGCGTACCGGCGCGGGACTCTTAACAAGACGAAGCGGAAAAAAAACTTGAACAATAGGAAAAAACCGGCGAACAAAAGCCGGGTAATTGGTATCCTTACACTATCGCAATTACGCGCATGCCTGATAGTAACGTTTTTATCGTAAGGTCATAAACAATAAAAGCTCTTGTACAATTTCATAAAGAAGAACGATAGGAACAGTGAAAAGGCGGGTACCAGAAGTCTCCGTTAATCCCGAGCCCATAATATTTCATCGTTTTACTATGTCAACTTCATATATGTAATTCAAAGCTCGCTGGCGCGGCGTGCAATTTTCTCCGCTAAGCGTTGGCCGAATTAAAAAACGGCGGGCAAAAATAATAATATTAAAAAAAGACGCGAGAGCGCGAGCAAGCGAGAGGAGGCGACGAATAATGATGAGCACGCAAATGGACTTTTGCAAAAATAAAGCCTCGTCGCGCGTTAATAATAATAATAATAATAATGCCGCGGGAATTATTAAATTTGATATCAGTGCGGCGGATCGGACTAAACCGGGGAGCCGCGTGAATTCGCCATAAATCTGATCGCGCCAAATTGGGAGACTCGTTAAAACGAATCTCATTAAAGCTCTCAATTAAGGAACTCGCTGAAACAACCGAACTGACCATAAATCCGGCTAAGTTCGAAGTCGGCCCCCAAAGTCGCGCGCCCGTTCAGACCCCGGCAGATCAGTTTTGTCGGTACCGTCAGTCTGCTTCTTGTCACGCGCCAGATCTAGCGACTCGGCAGACTTGCACCGTTCAAGTCGCCGAATGTAAAAAATGATAAGGAACTCCGGCGACGGCCGGGGATTTATAGAGCGGGCTTGTGGATGAATTATGATTCGACAATATTTATATTCTGACGCCTGGAAGTCCGTTTGTTTCTTCCAGTGTTGGCAGGATTTATGGCTGCGGGCAAATTTGGATTTTTGCGTGTTCTTGTCAAATTCAAACCTGCTATGACGGCTTTATAAAGGAGATTGATGGTTTAATTAAAAGAAGACGGAAGGGCTAATTATTATTTAAATTCAAAAGTCACGGTTTCAGTTTCATAAGGCTTGTAAATGAATGGGACGAATAAAAAAAAGAAAAAAGTTCTTGTTCTTATCGTATTTTTAAAAGTTTAAGAGAAAGGGAATTATGGAATAGCCGCGCTTTTCCTTGGGAAAAAGAAAGAAATATTTATTATTTATATTTTTCGTGGGGTAAGAAAATTGGATCATCTTCTAATCGAAATTTGTGTATAAAATTATATGTAATAAATATCAAAAAAATTATCGAAAATGTTTGAATTGTTAAGTAATAAACTAACAGATTATTTGATAGATTTGATACATCGGACATTAACATTTTGTTGTTTGGATAAATTAATTATTTGATCTTGCAAGGTTGTTTTAGACATGTTCGAATCTGTACCATACAAGGCATAAAATGGCGTAAAAATTACAACGTACGATGCAAATACGTGATGGTGTTATATAAAAATTCAACTTTTAACTAATTTTTTAAACAGTTTTAAAGCCTTTTATCGTTAAAAAACTACAACGTTTACACTGAAAAAGGAAGTTACTTGTACTGGCAAATTATTTGACTAATCTAGACAGTTTTTGTCAATTTTAGAAAACGCATTGCCACTTCTTTATGCTTCTCAGTGTACGATTGAACTTTACTGAAGATGATATGTCAAGACTGAAGTCACGGAATTAATGTAGTTTTCATTAATTTAATTTAATTAATAGGTCGAGTAGGTCGAGAAAATTGATTGATCTTCTCTCTAGTATTAAATCAACTTCTAAACAAAATTAAATAAAAATACACTAATCTAGTAACTTATGTCTGACGAACCACCTTAAGGGGTTATGCCTACCTACAGTGACAAAAAAAATAGAAATTATTTTTGACGACGTGAAAGAAGGCATTGCCAAATGATTTTTTAGTGAAAAAATAGTTTTTTTTCTGTGCTTGTCGTCGCGCGAAATTTCGAGACATTTGGTTTATTGGTTCACGGGTTATCGTTGTTACAGACTTTGAAATCAAATGTTGTGTGGTGGACAATATTAGGGGCCATGAAGCAAATATTTTTTAAATATTTAGGATCAGAACTAAAAAATTGTTCTGAACCTTCATTATATGTATTATGGAATAGCAAAATCGTTTAGCAATGCCTTCTTTTATGTCATCAAAAATAATGTCTACATTTTTCGCCATTGCAGGTAGGCATAACCCGTAACTACTTCATTACTTCAATACGTTCTACAATTCTTAATTTTGCATTACCATCTCATCATTCATAGTATTTTGGAGAATAGATTAAGTTTTTTCTCTTTTTTATTCTAATGAAATTATAATTTCATTAATAATCATTTAACTTCACTTTGGGAAGTTTATAGTTTATTTCATAACACATTGCGAGTAATTTAATGAAACATTATTCAAATAACATATATAATTATCAAATAAAGTAATATAACGTCACAAAATGAAAAGCTATTAAACCCATTTTGAATTTAAATTATTTGGTAATTAATTGAATTTCACTCAATTTTGAACGTAAAAACAGTATGGGACGAAAAACAGTATGGTTATTATTACATTTTCATGCTAATTTTAAAACATATAATTTTAAACAATAAGTATTCCAATTTCCTACTCTCCGATAGCTAAAATCTTACTATGTAATTCGCTGAGTCTATTTCCTTTTCTCAGTCTACCAAGCAAATTTATAAAATTCTTCATCTCATTAAACCACCCAAACACAATTTTGTCCACCTCCATATACGTCTCCGTAAAGACGAAACATGCGACCATTAAGATCAGCGAATCGAACGAAACTCGAAGGTTACCGAAATAACCGCCGATTCACATTTACGGAATAATTTCAATTTCGAAGCGGCACCTCTGACGTTTAATCTCGATGTCTGAAAAAGCCCATCGTTTCGTCTTTATGGATCCATGCACTAACTGCTGGCAATTAGCTCGTGGCTCCGCGACGAAGGACCGCAGGCTCCGTAGCGGTTGGTCGCGAGGCAGCCTCCTGTTCCTGCCTCGGAGCCGCAGATCCGTATGGCTCAGTCAGTGGCCGACTCTCGCGCGCGCTGGTACAGCTTGCACCGCGTTTCCAGTTCGGCGTACGCCTCGCAAAGTGAAGTCTTTTCGGGATCCCGGTTTCCTGAACCGGCGTTGCAAATCGGGAATCATGACAATTGGGAGCACGTGGTCAGTGACTGTCTCATTCTTACTATTGTTTTCCATTTTTTCTAGCATTTCAATCAACTTTTTCCAACCTGCTCTTAAAATGTCCAGCCTTCATTGAGACAAAATTACATTCGATTGGATACGATTTGATTTTTCGGGTAAATTTTTTACGTTTGAATTTTATTTCAATACTGAAAAAGGAAGTTGTCTGTTTCAGACAACATCGTCGATTTAGATCATTTTCGATTTCAGACAGCATTGTCTGGTTCAGACAAAACTGTCTGTTTTAGACAATTTGGTTCTGCATTTTTCTCAGTGACCAAACTAGATAAATGAAAAAAAGAAATTGTCTGTATTAGACAACATATTGTCTGATTCAGACAACGTCGCGTCTGTATTTTTTTCAATTATTTCATTTGAACTGTGAATACTTAGGTAACTTCGAACCGCGAAATTCCGCCGGAAATTGTTGACGAAATTATCCTTTACTAATTAAACTCGCGACAAAATTATCTCTTGGCCCAGCATCGACTCGAAGTATGCATTCGCGAGGCAGATATGTGATTTCTTAAAGTCCTATCGACCGTTCCTATTTTTGTTTATCCGCTGGAGTTTGTCTTGCGGAAAATGGAACGTTTCGGGCGTTTTATGTGCAAGGCTCATTTGCCGAGCGCATGTTTAATTTAA
Source organism: Ceratoteleas bidentatus (assembly GCA_022817645.1). Classification (NCBI taxonomy): domain Eukaryota; kingdom Metazoa; phylum Arthropoda; class Insecta; order Hymenoptera; family Scelionidae; genus Ceratoteleas; species Ceratoteleas bidentatus. The sequence goes on from JABFPB010005032.1 coordinate 7,078, forward strand.
TTTGATCGGTTCGTTAAAAAAGGCCACGTCGTTTTATCTGGACTCGTTCGCGCGGCACTGATAATTTTGTATTATTATTGCAAATTTAATAATGACATTGTTTCGGCAGGTGTTTGCCGGACAAAAGACTAAATGAGTTTTTATCGGGCGCAAGTTTGACCATCGGTGTGCTTTAATTAACGGTCCACGAGTTATCAGCACTTTGGTAATTGCGCCGCGTTTTACTTTTTGCTTTTATCCCAAATTAAGCGATTTTCTGTCACCGGCATTAATTCGTTAATTAAGAATAATTTTTTCCCGATATCCGAATTTCGTCGATACCGTCATGGAGACAACGGTTCGTCCGGTTTTTCTGATTTTCGTAGACGCACATGCACTGCACGTGTCGTTTGTCGAGACGGTGACGTGCATCGTTATACCTTTGTGATTCGTCCGGTTGCATTAATAATTCCTACGAAATGCGTTTTTCCATCAGTCTTTCCTTGGGACGGATTTATGTCTACACTTCATTATCCAGCCACAGAAAAGCGGCGGCGGAAAAGCGTCACGTGACACGGACGAGAGTTAAAACAGATGTACCATTTTCACTGGATTGATCTTGTATAGACATATGGATTCAGACTCATGATACATCCTTATTAAGATCCGCGCGATTAATAGTTAATTTATTTAAACGCCGACGACGACAGGCTCGATTATTGCAAAGATGAGCATTGTTGCGATTCATTTGGAATGGAGCTATTTCACTTGTGCGATGACAATTTTCGATACGATTTTTTAATTGCTGTTACAAACTGAACAGAATCGTTTTTGTTTTTTTTGGCATTGCTTTTTTTAATGCTTTCAATTACAGTTATGTTTCAAGTTTAAACTGTTTAATTTGAACCAACTGTGTTATGAATGCATTTAATGTTGTTTTGCAATATGTAGTGGCTGCGAGTTATTATGTTGTCGAGCGAATTTCGCTACAATGCAATAATTGTGCGACATGGATTATGAATTCACTGGGAGAGAATGGTGACACATATTCGGAATCTGTGGTGGACAATTTTGAAAAATGGATAATTTTAATTTTTGAAATTGAAAAAGTGGTTTCTTCAACCGATTTGATGAGATACATAACAAATGAACATTTAAATGTGTTTAATGAAAAAGGCTGTCGCAAAATTCTATATGTGCACAAGTATTGGGTACTAAAACATTTTTATGTGGAATCGTAAAACCAGTCAGTCTCATTCGAAGCATTTTCAAATAAAACATATTGAATGTTGAAATATACACAGTCTTTTATAGTTCAAATTTTGAATTTTACATTTTCAAATAAAAATTCCAATGTTTGTGAAAATCAATTGATTTGGTTGATTTTACTTTCATGAGATTTGTCAAAATATACGCATATAGGACAAAATATTGCGTTCCAAAATAAGATCGCATTTTAACTGCTACTTTTTCTTTTCAAATATATGATTAATAAACCTTTCTTTAAATTCTATAGAAAATTTGAATCGGAAGAGAACTAGAAATGAATAATTTGAAAATGATTTACCTTAACTTGAATTTAATATACAACTACTTGGTTAGGAAAAACATTCGAATACAGCTAATCACTTTTATTTTTTAATTTTTTGCGTGACAAGGATAGTTCATTTGTAAGAATTAGTCAGAATTTCGGGTTCAAATTGATGCAGAAACTACAACTTCTGGTACACTGCCAAATTAATTGACAACAATCATTTATGGGCGAAAATGTCCCTCTTCTGTCCAACAAAACATTTAATTAAGCCGGCAAAGTGTTTAAATGCGTCAAATAAATCTGCCCCACGATGATTATTTTTCTCATCACATAAGTATCAAAGCAAACGTGGCCGACCCGTCTCGGCGATATTTAAACATCCAGTCCCTCTCCCCAATCAACTTGGGTTAATTGTCTCCGGTCGTCAAACAATCCAAAGCGGATTTTCGGGCAATCCCTTTGCGCCTGAACCATCATCCGATCCCCCTTTTCCCGTTACTCACGAAATCCGACTCTTCTCCGGAATCGCGCGTCTTCCAAGGTTTTCGGCACTCGTATCCGAGAGATCGCACCGCCTCACGGGAAACGAGTGGCCAAACATTAATAATACCTTAAAATATCTTCTACTGAGAAAAATCATCTTTTTAGACGAAAAACTTCTGTCGAGCAACAAAGTACTCTTTCAAGCCCTATTTAAACACTTTTTCGGCGGATCAAGAAAAGTTATTTTAGGAGTGATAATTCTTTATTGGCTAATAAATCAACCACGAATAGCTATTACTTTTTATAATACAAGTGAAATTGGTAACACTTACTCTTAAAAACCATGACTATTCACCATGACATGAATCCTTTCATGTTACAAGGATTTTCCATTCAATATTTGGACAAGAGGAAAAATCTTTTCAGTATGAGTAGAAATGTATTAATAATGGAACGAATTTTTAGAGTGGTTCTTGTCCCACCAAAATATTTATTATTCGTTCATTATACTCTTTTTCCCCAGTTTAGAGTCCAAGATGCAAAATGTCAAATTTTGGGCCGATCTAAACTGTAAATCAAAGTTCAGAAATATATATGTATAAAATGACATTACATTCTTATTATTTTTAGAGGACAGGAGTTTTTAATCTAACATTCCAACCAAAATTTTTGACAAACGTGTACGTTTCTTGTATAAAAAAGTACGAACTGCCTAAAAATAATTTGCGACGTTTCGAGGAAGCAGGAGTATCACCGGCATGTGGTCCTTTTTTTCCGTCTGGGATCGCCGCGCGCGCTCTCGCTCGAGGCTGATTTTGAGAATCGGCCGAGGGATCTCGCGATCGCGTGAGCGGCCACGAAATTGGCGGCGGTGCGTCGGGGCTACGTGAAAGGGCAGCCCCGCAGCGTGATTTGATCGGCGATCGGGAATTCCGTCGGAGATCCTATTCTCACGAGGATCGCGTTCGTGCGGGCGGCTGTTACTCGGCCGATCTGGAACTCGCACTTGAAAAAGTTGCGTTACGCGCAGAAGACCTCGTTAAGCTCGACCCTTTTTGCGCCCCGCGAAGTCCTTAATCTTTTTCGTTTTTGGGACATTTTAAGGGTTAAGAGTAAGAGTGTAAATATGATTGCAGAGGAAACGACTGTTATTGCTGAAAGTGAAGAGGATTTGGGTCTGCAAAGTTCAAAGGAGTGATTTCACTGATAACTGTGAATATTCTGAGAAATTGCAGTATTACCATTCTGTGGATGTCAGAAGCAAATATTTCGCTTTGAAGGACAGTGTGGAAAGGTGAAGTTCGACGATAACTAAATAAGAATTAAGTGGACGAATTTTGGTATTTGAATGAGTAGGAATATCAGTCAGAATTGTATATAAAATTTCGGATTCCATCGGGATTTACTTTTATGAAAAACCGTCTAAAATAAGTAGTAAAAATAGATTTTTAGTCTTACATAGATTACTATTTTATTTTACTGCAGTAAAAGTTTACCTAATTACAAAATCATGAAAAACTGATTTGTTCATCTTCTGTTCAGCAAAGGAGAGGAATAAAATAAGCTCATCAGAACATTAAAAGAAAGCTTTATACAATCCATTGCAAGGAAGAAGTAGTAACTTATCTCGATAGTTATCGGAGACATCAGACTATAAGTTTTGAAATTTAATCGATCACGCAGTTCGAGTTGTTGAATTCCTACAGATCCTTACTGAATCTTCATACATTTTTATTACGAAAGAAAGTTATTTACTATCTTACCCAATTTTCAGAATATCTCATTTTCAAAAAATTGTTCTATTGACTTGCCAACTTGACTTTTATAACAACCTTAAGAAGTATTTATAAAATCTTAGTCGTCTTATGAACCGTGAAATCTAAATGTTTAATAATATTAAATTCGGTAACAGTGTCTAAATTATCGGTACAACTATTCATGCATTAATTAACATTCTTAAAATATCCCCAAAATCACAATTTGACATAATAACTTTGGGGCTGTAGCGGTTATTCTTGAAAATGCTACACTCTTGTGTTGACGTAAAAGCAAAAGTAAATGTCTTAGTCCTAATCTTGATACGTTACATCAAATTTCTTTAAAAAGTACATTAAAACAACTTCAACAACTTTCTTCGCCCGAAGTTTCATAATCTTTCTTTATCTGACAGTTTTTAGGTGACGATTTTAAGGTATCTGTATACGCAACACTGATTTTTGCAGAGACAAAACCTCTGATTTTTCATTTCACAGAAATCAATATCTGTAAAAACAAAATGTGCAAATTTTGACAAATCGTCTATTACTAAATCAATTCCCAATAAATATGAATCAATATTAATCGTGCCATACCATCTATCCATGAATTACTTGAATACTAATTTTAAAAAATCGTACATTCCTCATATCTCTAAAACTGTCGTAATTAAACTCACGTACATCGCTGAGCCTTTAACACTGCCAGAATTGTTAATAAAACGTTCTCCCCACAAATACAAATTTGAAGAATACAGCGGACTACCAAATTCCTCCCTCAGAACGATAGATCTCGTTATTTTGTTATCACTTGAGCGATTATTTTTATGGTCTGCAACGATGTAACGTCACTCGTGACGCAACATCGATTTCCGAACACCGTGATCGTCTGTCCGAATTAAACTCCCCGCGGGAAATTTCAGTCAATGGCTCGGACGGGATCAGCGCGGCTGTCGGCCAGCCGACTTGGAAAATGAAAAATCTCGGTAAATTATCGAGCAGTTTGGCCAACACGTGTTCCCTTTCCGGGCCGCGCGAGTGCCCTCATCTGTCAAAACAGCCATTCGAAAAACTGGCGCTTTGATCGCCGCCTATTCCCACGTCTATTTTAAGGCAAATTATTTCCCACATTGTTCTTTACAATTTCATTCACTCGGCTTTTCGAATCGCTCATTGTCCGCCGCCATTTTCCGGCGTTCCTAATCGCTTTTCTTTGTCACCCAACAACCCATTTTTCCAACCCCTTCCCCAACTTCGAAATTACGAAGTTGTACGATGCAATTGTTCGAAACACTGAATTTCGTCAAGATTCGTCAACGTAATCGGCGAAACAAAAATACACAAGAAAATTCGACTTGACGACGTCTTAATTCCAGAAGTACGAATTACACGGCTACGATAGTATTACGTTAGAAGGAGATTAAAAAGGGGTTTGAAGTGATAAAGAATTCCCGGGAAGCTGCGCTAAAAAAGGCGATGGAATGCATACTTTCCGCGTTCATTTTCTGCCGAGTTCTTGCGCGAATCGGTGCATTATTTATACTTTTAATATCGCGATCTTGAAAGCCGACGAATGCGCAAAAATTAAGGTCAATCCCACGTGGGGTCGGGTTTAACGGGTTTGAATCCCGAGCTGGGATTAGCCCGTCATTTCGGTCATTTCGTAGGCATCCGCTGCGCCATTCATCATCGTCGTATCAAGTCGTAAGTAAGAACGGCGAGAAAGGCTGCGGACCAACGCCGAGGCGAATCAATGACGAGAATTTACTGTTTTCGACTGGGATTTCAGGATATTGAGATTTAAGACTTTTTGAAAGAAATGTTCATTTTAGACTGAGGCAAATGCAATTTTTATTTTGCGAATGGAAAAATAGGGTTGAATGTTGCAAGCAAGTTGGAAAATAGTGGAAAGGAGCAGTTCTGTAGGGATAAATTTGAAGTGAGAGCCATAAATAAATTATATATGTCGATGTGCAAAGTTAATTGAGTATGAAAGAGTGGAATATTGTATATTGTTGTTTCCACGAGCGAACGATGGCGTTAGGACATTTGCAGAGATAAATAAACTATGGGGAATTGTGAAATAATTAATATTATGTCAAATTAGTATCGGGGAGTTAAATGATGTATTAACTATATACAAATATCGCATTACGGGGGGAATGATGAATGAATAATTAGTCGCAAACGAGTTTTGAACTTCCGAAGTTCGATTATTAATGTACGAAAATTATGAATTAGAAAATAACGTTAAAAGAGGAACGAATGAAATATTAGTCATGAAAATCTGGATTCACGGTATACTAATTCAATATTTAAAGAAAAAAGACTTCGGATTTATTTCTTCTCCTTCGTACATTATAACTTCCAGAACAAATAACGACTGATCGGTCGAAATAAGTATTATTAAAATTCAACAGCTATCGAAGCGAAAAAAATGATTGACTTCCCCACTGTCGATTTGGCGCACAATAGCTGACGTTTCCTTAATGATCCTTTTATCCGAAGACGAATCGTCATTGTTCGCTGAAAATTGGTCATATTTGTCGGCGCGGATTGCGAGGGAAAAGTCGGTAGGCGTTTTTTGTCCCAAAGCAGGTCCGGGCGTCAAACAATTTCTGCCTCGAGACGCTGTTGCAACGATCCCCGCGCTCGTCTTGATATTTCGTTCCAACATTTTGTCAAGATTCCGGATATAATTTCGGCCTGTTGTCTTTCTCCGATTTATGTCACTTCCGTTAACTTGTTCGACACAGAAAACTCCATTTTCCCCTGCCAGCATCACCCTCGCAAACCGATTCCACGGTAATTCGAATTGAAAATGTGCAATTTTGCCTTATCAACACTTTCAATCGAGCTCTCGCTTTACGAGCTTAGAAGATGATAACTTGCCATCAACTTTCAAAGACGACGATTCTATTTGTTTCGGGCATTCTTTTAATTGGTTCATTATTATTGGGAAAAAAGAATAACGAGTTTTTAGATTTATTATGACAGATTATAGAGGACAGATACAGTGCTATAGAGGACTCTATGAAATTTTCGATGAAATTTTCGATGACATTTTTTATGAAATTTTCGATGAAATTTTTTAT
>JABFPB010005033.1:0-13921 GCA_022817645.1 Ceratoteleas bidentatus
GGGGGTGGGGTGGTGGGGGGGTGGGGGGGGGGGGTGTCTGGGCGGGGGGTTTTTTGGGGTGGGGGGTGGGGGGGGGGGGTGGTGGTGGCAAGTTTGAGGGGTGAGGAGGGGAGGGGTTTTTGAGTGGGTGAGGTGGTCAGGTGGGTTGGGTAAGGAAATGTAAACAGTGGAGGGAAGGGTGTGGGGGTAATTAGGGGTTTGTGAGTGAAGGAAGTGAGGGGAGGGGATTTTTTAGTGGGTGATGTATTGGTGTTTTGGGGATGGGTGGGGGGTGTGGAAAATGTTAACAGTGGGTAGAAAGTTGTGGGAATGATGTGTAGAGTTAATGAGGGGAGAGGAGGAGAGGGGATTTTTTTGGTTGGTTAAGAGATTCGTCATATGATTCTGTTTTGAAGATGGGTAAGTGTTTGGAAAATGTGAACACTGGATAGAAATTTGTTTGAATAATGGCGGGTTTATGTATGGAGTTAATGAGGGGAGAGGAGGGGAGGGGATTTTTTTATTGGTTGAGTTGTTGGTCACGTGGTTACTATTGGTTGATATGGTGTCACGTGTTTGTGATTTGAGGGTAGGTGTTTGGGAAATGTTAACACTGTAGAAAATTTTTCTGGGAATAATGAGGGATGTGTGAAATTAGTGAGGGAGAAGGGAGGAGGTGGAGAGGGGAGATAATTTTTTGTTTGGCTATTGTGATGGCTAGGTGGGTGAGAAAAAGAGTTACAAATAATGAAGTATGTGTTAGTGCTAGATACTGATACTAAGACATATTCAGCTGATACGGATTAGAGATTCATCTGAAAAAAATATATATATAACGACCGCATTGAGATTCGAACTCGAGGCTCCCAAACATAAGTCTGCAGCCTTACCAACTACACCACTGTGGTTAATCGCCTTTAATAACTGCTGCATTTAATTGCCTTCATCAGTCCTATAGCCAAATGTTATTTAAATTTAGTATTAATCCTAATAAATATTTTAAACATGTTTGTATGTTATTCAATGATATTAAATAACCATTAGAATGCTACAGAACTGTTAAATGTTGGCTAAAATCGAATTATATTTTTAAAGATATTTGAGTAATATTTTGTTAGCATTGGACCTAGAATGAATATATGTGTGAGTATATGTTGTTTATTTATTTAATTAATATTTTTTTCGATTCTATGTCTGGTGTAAATTGATAGACAGCACATGTGTACTGTAATACTTCTCTATATGGGTATAAGTATTGCAATTCTTCGAGTTTTGGTTGTATTATGTAAACAGAACTTTTCGTTGAGCTTTACTGGAGCAGGAACAAAACACTGAATATATCTGAAGATTGCAAGGAAAGTAAACAAAAGGTCAAAACGCATTTTCAGAGAAGAAAAAAGGTACTTTTACACCGCGACAACAAATTGTCTTACTCTTGCATACATTTAGTATTTATATGAATTCGTACGACTTATCCTGTCACAAATGCAAATGTACAAATATAAACCTCTACGTGATATTTGCATCAGTCGCAGCGACAAAAAACTACGAAACTTAGCATTAATGCTTGCATTTAATTTAAGCCAATTTGCTACTTTAAATGTGAATAATACATTTTTAAAAACATTGTAAATCATTTTGAAACATAAAAAAATAGATTTTAATGATTTTTATGAAAAAGTGTATAGCGATGCCAAAATTGTAATGTTTTAATTGATGTTTACAATTGTTTCATTAAAAACGAACATAATAAAAAAGCTGGATTTATGTAAATGCAACATCAAAATTACGGAATAAATACACAATCAGCATTGATTATTGACGTAAATGCCCAGCATGGTATTGATATAAATAATGCACGCAGTAATCTGCATTATTGTGTACATTGTTACATTGTTAATATCATGTGATTAATAAACAAGCTATTTTGTTGTTATTAACCCAAAAATCCACTCTGCATATGTCGCGACCATTTAAATTAAAAAAGTTCCATTTAAACTCTGCACTTTTACAAATGTTATAAAAAGTTTTAAATGGTTAATATAGAATATGCTGTCTTTTTTCCTTTCATAATTTTTTCAGTTACCGAAATTCAAAATCCAACATCACTTTTATTGCAGAACTAAATTAAATAATTTTTCTGTTAATATAATTTAAATTAAACTAGTTTTTCCAACAAAAATATTAATTCACTCACTAAATATTTACAAATAGTTGTTCAACCTACTTCAAATCAAGTGAATCACTCAAAATGAATGCTGGCACACATTTATCTAACGCAAACCAAACTTACAACAGTAACATGTACATCACATTAAACAATCACTCTGACCAAATAAAAATCTCATCCCGAATGATCCTCTACAATCATTTTCGCCGGAATTCAAATTACACCGACCTCCCTTCTAATTGCGAAAATCGCGATTAATTGCTCGCGCGCGTAAATTGCAAAAACGCCGAACGCGATCGAAAGCCGCCCTTTATTCCCGACAAATTTACTGCCCGGGTTCGATCATTTTCGGACAATATTGCGCCAATGCAGAAAGGAAAACGACCGCCCTTTTTCACATTTCCGAAAAGTTGGTTATCGCGCGGATAAAAGCGCGCGTTATTAGAAAAGTCCGACGACGACGTATCAGCCGATTTGACAATAACGATGGCGAAAAAAATGCGCCGGACCGAAAAACCGGCGCGTTGACAAAGCCGCCACTTTTTGCGCCGGACAAACGCAATAATCTCTCGTTCCGCGCATTAACAAACAAACGCGATTACATTAAGCGCGCGGAGGAATGCGCCTGCAGTTTGCACTGATAAGCGTAAAGCGCCGATGCGCGAAACGGTTTGGAAACGCGGGGATTGGCGCGAAAAAAGGCCGCGACGCAACGATTCGTTGGGAAAGACGGCGTGAACTTTCTTAAGAATGTCCGTTTGGGTCAAGAGGATTGTTTGAATCGAGTTAAAAATTGGTTCACATTAGTTTTGCACCTAATCAAGTTTCGGAAGTAATTTTTTCAAGCTATACCGATTCCATTTTTGTAGAAAAAATGTTATTTGAGCTAAAACAATTCCAGTTTGAATAATCTTGGGAGAATATCCGTTTCTCCCAAGAGGATCGTTTGAACGAATTCTGTTCAAAACTAAATTGTTCAAATTTAGTTTAGTCCAAAATTTTTAGTCCAAAACTAAATTGTTTAAATTTAATTGTGGAATAATTCTAATGTTTATAATTTTTTCGATCGAAACCAATTCCATTTGGAAGAATGAAAACGTCCCTTTCACCGAAGAGGATAATTCAAAACTAATCCAAAATTTTTCTCAAAATACCATTTGAATCAATTTGTATTTTTACAATTACTTATTCCAACCGATTTGAATTAGAAAAATGATGTCCTTTTCACCCATAAAAATCATTTAGACATAGTCCGAAACTGATTGTATTTAGTTTCACAGCAATTTTTCGAAAAGGATGTTTTTTCAGCTAAAGTTTCCTCCGTTTCTTCTGGCACAAAAGAATGTGTCGGAATCCTGTATTTGAAGGATGCGACTCGGGATGCTTTGAAAGGAATTCTTCCCCGAAAGGGTTCCCGATTTAGTCACCGCTGCCCAATTCTGCAATAATGGAAAACGCCGGAACGTGCAAGGTGTCGTGATTTATGGGGCCGAAGAATTCGGCCGTCAAGTGTCATAATTTGCGCCGCAATTGCGATTGTCTTGGACCGAAAGGACGGTGCATGCGAATTGGACACAGTAAATTTTCACGTCGCCGTTCCGCAGGAACTGCCGAGCGAGGATAAACAGGTCCTCATCCGGCGGACGCTTTCGGGCCATATAAGTATCGCAAATGGGAGAATTCGTCAACAGAAGTTAAACACCATTTTCGAATGTTTTTCTTCCTCAAATTTTTATATAAAATTTTTTGCGATTTCTTGAACCGAATGCATTAAATTTGCTATCGATTTTTCGCCCCAAAAATGCCTGCAGAATCACCGCAGACCCGATGCAAATAGACTTAGACATAAATAAAGCAAAACGGAAGTCCATTATGCAAATTACGTCACCCCCATCATTCCGCGCGAGCGTTTTTCAATAAAGAATATTTCACTTTCTACCTGAACTTTTTTCTTGGATTTTATTGGGCATAAAAAAAGATTGATATCACACCCGGAATGCGTCGTTCAAATTGGCGCACAGTTTGGACCGATCGATTCGCGAAGACGAAATTGTGGGGGAATCGAAAAAATGCATCCGAAATTAAAAATCGATTAATTTTTTTCGAATTTAAGATTGGTAAAAGTTTTTTGACTGTTTTGATTATTTTTCGAAATTTTTCGAATGTGATGATTCGATTCGACGCTCTCGGATGGTAAGTCGGAATGCACTTGAAAGGGGCGCGAGTGTCGATTCTCGGTCGACGCGGCTGGTCCCTCGGAATTCGTAGGTAAACGAGGCAATAACTAGCTTTTGACACCAAGACAAGACCAGTTTGAATGAAATGAGCGGCTTTGACGGTTTTCGGGCAAATTCGTCGCCCGGCTGTTTGCACAGCGATAAAGCGCCGCCACGGCGAGCGCCGCGAGGAATTACCATCAGTGAATACAGCGCGATAAGCCGCTATTTCGTCGATTTTATCGATGCCGGCGATAAGGCGGCTCGATTAGGTTGCGACGTGGACATTCACGTTCGGTCAATTAGTGTTTGTTTTGCCGAGCAGAACAAAGGTTCGACGGAAAGCGGGAAATTAATTTGAGGTTCAATAACTTTTTTGGTGAAGCGGGGGATACTGTAATTTTTTATTTTTGGTTTTTGGATCAAAGGTTTTGTTATAATTGGAAACAATTTCTGAAATAATTTCTGAGAACCGCAGTGGTACGTATTCAAAGATTTTTCAACAAATCAGTTGAAAAAATTGCGTCGCCTTAGCTGGGATTTGAACTCAGGATCTTCGACACAGCTGTCTAAAAGTATAACCATTCGGACAATATCGTTTTATATTAAAAAAATTCTTTTTAACGATATTGCTGTTTAAAAAAACTAAATCAAGAGACTTTGGCCGAGTGGTTATACTTTCAGTCTTCTGAATCGAAGGTCGAGAGTTCGAGTCCCAGCTATGGCAATGCAGTTTTTTCAACTAATTGGTTTAAAAATGTATACTATACATCATTGCGTATTATCAAAAATAATTTAGAATGTTTCTACAAACTTTATCAATTTTGCGACATTTCCCACAAATCACTCTCTACGTGAGGATTTAGTGCATCGCAATGACGTTATTGTGTATTTCGATGTCGACTGGTTTGTCACAGTTCGAAGCGCGGGAAACATTGTGCACTGTGTGAAACGTTTCGCGCGACCGAAATTAATTGCGATTACGTGTATCGCGAAACGCAATTAGAAGTGAATTTTTTCGCGCAAATTACATTTGTACGCGAATCGGTCGACCAAGCGGAACGCGGCTTCGGAATTCATGAATCGTGCGATATCGCACCGTGGGCGAGAAATCGAAAGTGTCAATCGGCGTATTTCGAAAGCGAAATTATGGCCTCGATACACGATAGGCGGCACAAAGGAGAGTTTTGTTAAGTTAATAATTATAGCGGGCGAAAAGCCGGCGGAAACCGGAGCGGAAAAGTGTCGGCTGCAGAAAAAGAGGGCAGACATTTTGGACAGTTGAAGCTGGTCAGGGATTGCGTAAGGCGAACTGGTTTTACGCACAATCATTTCGAAACAATTGAAATCGTATTTAAAAACGTTTATCAAAGTATTTTGAATCACTTTTTGGTTCAAAAAACTATTCAAACTACTTCGAAGGCGGAATCTAGAAATTATCGTCTTTTAATCTGTTTAATCCGTAAGAAATTCTTCCGACTTTACGACACGAATTTACGAGAAGAAAAGGGTAGTTATGATTCGTACTTGTAAGATGCTTCTAATAAAAATTACGACTCGGAGTTCATAAGCGGGGATCTATAGATAAATAATGAAGTGTCCATCAAACATAAATGTCAGTCTGCGACCGTAAACTATTGAATTATACCATAAAAAACCGGACGAGTAACAAAGTTTCGCACTTTATTTCCAAAAACTGCGCGAACGACCGCTTTTCAATCGCGATTATTGACCGCGTAAATTTTTAGTGACAATTCACTTTTTGCACTTTTGTTTCAAGATAGTATCCGAAGAAATCAACAGTTTTTTGAGTCTTTTAGGAAGACTTGAATTATAACGTTTTACAACCTATCCCGTCTTGGAATTGATAAAAGAAAACCCGATAATCTTGAACCAAGGCTCGAATTAAAACCCGCCGCAGTTAAAAGAACTGCCGACAAGTTCGACTTTCAATAGCATTTATCAAATAATTCTGCTGGCCTTGTACAGTTCGTTAAACTGAACTTTTTCCTACATACGATAGAGTCATAATGAGTCAAGGTTACACATTTCCTAGTACTTTGATCTTCTCAATGAACTCTACTTTCGTAATTTCTTACAGTCCCATTACAGATATACTCAAAACTAAATTAATCACCCAAAATAGATTATAATATAACATTAACTCAAAAATCGATAAAAAAACAAATTGCTCATAACATTTTTTTACACTCCCTTATTACCATACCCGAACTTTTAATAAAAAAAATTAATAAAATTTCTTTATTTAAAAAATTAAATATACCAAAATTGTCTACCCAATTTTCTTGTCGATAATTTTCCTTCATTTAAATTCCAAAAATAAAAAAATGCATTCACAATCGTTCATAATTTATTACACTGAAAAGTCTAATGAAACCATACATTAAATTTGTCGTGGAAAAGATAAAAGCAATGTCTCCGAGCGGCGATCGAAAAATGTTTAACAAATGAATCAGCGTCAGAAATAATTGACAATCCCGAGCAATCTTTACAGGACATTATAACACAGCCAGTATTGTTTCAATTATTGCGTAAATCGCAATTTCATACGTCGTGTCGGAGATAAACGCCGCGAGCGCCGCACGACCGACTGCAAGATATATCCGGCGTGCATTCGTATCGACTATGAGATAGCAACCCTCGCGTTTCAGCGTGTATATCCGCGGGTGGGACGATCGGCCGTCGATGCGGGACGTTTTCGTCGCGCGACGAAATTTTTGGTAATCGTAGTCGCATTTGCATAACAAGCGAGTGCGCGCGCGCAATAAAGAAACGGATTAGCCACGAAAAGGTTTCCTCGTTTGAGCGTGTAACCGTTGAGTTGAACACGTTTCATTGTACTTAGGCATTTTTATTTCGAAAAGACTTTTTGCAAAACAATTTAAATGAGAGACATTAAATGATCAGTTTTTAATTACAATTTAGTCAAAAGCTATGTAAATAAATAAAAAAATCTCATTTGGATAGTTGTTAATATAAATTAATTTTAAACTTTAAAAAATCAGTATCACAAAAAGTTGATTTAAATCGTCTAATACCTATAAAATCAAAAGAGTCGATTTTCAACACTAATTATTAAATGGTTCAAAATTATCCCATTGCAAAATTAAATGAAAGAATTGTTAACTCCTTTCGTTAACTCCAATTAAAAAATATTTTTAAACCTTCAAACTCTGATAAAGCTCTTAAAAATTGTATTTTCAAATCCGTCAAAACTTTACGCTTTTTACAAAAGAAAAACCTTCTTTCAACAAAATCCACCGAATTCGTTCGTATTGTTTTAAGTGGCCCGAAAACCTCTCACAAATGTGAGACTTTCGACCCGTCAAAACTCGTAGATCGCGTCGATTAAACATTCAAATAAAGACACGCTTTGACAAAGAGCCGTTAACGGCCGAATTTCGCTCGAACCCGACTGCCTGAGCAGTGTTTCTGCCCTAGCCCCTTTTTTCATCAGACCCGTTTCAATGGCAAATAATTACCCGAAATCCCGTTCAAAGCGGAACAAAAAACAGTGCGACTCGGTTACGCTTGTATACCGACGTACACGAATCCGAAGGTCGCGACTTCCGGTCGAAAAAATAAAAAAAGGACCGAACCCGATTAATAAATTCGCGGGCAAATCCGTCGAACCGCGCGGCGCGCGCAACGCATAATATGGAACGCTGGCAAAAGCTCTGATTATGCTAAGTGCGATTATCGCCCGCTTCCTGTTCGCAAACGATTCAACGGCACCGACCCCACTGTCCCACGAGCGTTCTTCAAGGTGGAACGAGATTCGCAGACAGCGACAGAATGCGTCTTCGAGCTGCTGATTAAAGCCGCGGAACCGCGATTTGATTGAGGAACCCAATGTTAAACTTTTTTACTAAAGTGAATTCAAAAGAATAGGATTGTAAAATTCTCAAATGACAAACTGGAGAATTTAAAAATTCAATTTTTTCAATCTATTTATATTTCTATTTCTATTGGTTTAGAAGAATATGAAATTAATGGAATGTAATTTGAGTTTAAGTCTGGATGGAAACTCCTCCAAAAAGAAATTTAAAGTAAGTAAAAAAAAAGATAGTGTGAACTCCCAAAATCTTGAAACGTTATTAAGATAAACATAGTATAAACTCCTCCAAATCTAAAGTACCATTATGAAAAAAATATAGTGTAAACTCCTCCATATCATCTGAATTCATGTAATAATCTGATCATCTGTAAAATTACCTGTCAAACAATTATCAATTTTTGAGGAGTTTACTATGTTTTTTTGAGGAGTTTATCTTAATGGCATTTCTGAATTTCCTTCCTCACATTTTGGAGGAGTTTACCCTTTCCTGAGTTTAAATATGAAACAAATATGTTAATTTTCGTCAAATGACAGAAATGTACAACTTGTGAAATTCAACAATATAAAAAATAAGAACTCTAAAGGAACGTCTGAGAAACATAATTCAAAATTTCTCTAGAAAATCATCGACGTCTCATTGGAATAAGACATATTATAACAGAATTGAAAATCAAACTATCTATTTGATTTCTTTGCACTAAGGAATTCATGTTTGTATCCTTAATTCCTGTTGTCTGACAAATTTTTGAAACGAGTTTACGGAAAGGTTGATTCAACGAGAACAAATTAAGAGCAAGGTCAAAACAGATAAATAACTGGTTCCTGATATATCAGTTTCGTTTAATTTTTATACATATTCAAAAAAATCTTGAAACTAAATATATTTTAGGAAACAAATCACCAACAAATTTAATATGCAATTGAAAAACCATAAAGTCAATTACTTATCTAATCTCCAAGTGACTCTAATCAAACGCATTAAACCTTTCTCCAAACATCGCTCAAACTCAAATTTGGACTCGGGATTTCGGGAACGGGAAGAGATAAAAACTGGTTCCAAACTGGTTTTCCATCTCTGATAAACACCATTTTCGATCCCTTCCACCTAAAACTTCACGTCGCTTCGTCATCGTCTTTGCATGGTAAAAGCGTTCGCTCGATAAAATCCATGTTTTGCGACGTCGGAATACACAGCTGGTCGACGGAAACGTAACGAAACCAAGTGAAAAGCAGGTAGGCTCAGCGACACCGAAGGCACAACGTCTTACTCACTCTGCAGGTATACGAAACGAATTCTATGGGCCTATACGAATGCCACAATGAAGTAAGACCTTATAAATTCGAATGGATGGTAGCAGTCACTGGTATTAGATAATGCCCAGTTGTCACAAAGCAATGAACTCCAAGGTTGCACGAGATTCCTCACGAAATCATTCAGGAAATAATCCCAATTCAAACAGACGAATACCGAAAAGTGGTGAATAACCGCTTTTCAATTACGGCTTATTAATTTTGTGTATATTTACATTAGATAACGAAATTGGTAGGAGAAGAAACCAATTTTGTTCACGAACTAGAATCCCTAGAGTTCGAAGGCATATTTGTAATATGAAAAAGTCGCCGGTAATAGCGCTTTGATAAAATAGATTCGCATGCCTTTCTACGCAATGAGTGATGAATCAGCGACGACAATACGACATGTGTGACGCATTGACGCATGTGACAAACAAGAAGGGAAAAGTTAATTGATGAACGACTCTCGCGGCTAAGTGTAGTCCAAATATGCCAACACTGAAATCTTGATAGGTTTGATGTTTCTGGTCAGACGATTCCCACTGTTAAGTTATCAAATGTCCAATGCATCGTGGGAAAAATGAAACATATGTGATCCATATATGAACCAAATAAGAAAAAACAAAAAACATTTTACATATAGTCATATATATAAATATATGACTATATATAAAACATATACCATGAAATTTCCATATATGGAAACAATGAAATCTTATAGGACAATATTAAACATACAGAAATACTTAAAAATAAATGGTTCATATTTGATCCTATTTGTTTAATAAATGGCCTTTATGTCGATATAAGTTTTCGACAATTTTATATATGGATAATATTTATTTCTTTTTCATTAGGGCACTTTTCAGGTTTAAATTCCTAATTTGATAAAGATTCAGATTGTAATTGAATACTTTAAATAAAATGAGGTGAATCCTGCAGGGAAACGACTTTGCATTACCTTCAACTCTTTAAACAACTCCGATAAAAGCCATTGAAAAGGCAAAACGTTTAATCAACGTTTCGCCGACATAACCAGCTAATCGGCCAAGTTGTTCGCAATCAGCAGCGAAGCCACGTTCGCGCGCGTGTGGTCTGAGTTACAATACTAAATATAAACAAGTTCGCATAAACTGTGCCCGGCGTGGCGGTAATGTCTCGCGACTCGGGGACGAGCAATTATACGTTTAGTGCAGAGTCTCCGCCGCGTGCGGCCCTTAAAGCACGTTTACATCGCGTTATCTATTCTGTCTCGTATGTTGTGTCTGAAAGTAAAACGACATTACTTAGCGAGTATGTTTAATTTAAACTGAATTTTTGATTAAATTTGTTGCATTAAATTAAAAAAAATGATTAAATATTTTGGTAGGTGACTTAAAGTAAAACTTTTCTACGGTTCTAAGTTGCATATTTTTAGTTGATTTCTATGTTCATTTTTAGTTGGTTAGTTATTTTATTTTTTATTAAAAAAAGTTCAAATCACACGCCAAGTAAAAAATAGAAATGCGAAAATGTATCTTTTAAATGTGTTTTAAGTATTTGCATTACGTTGGGCAATAGTGTAGAAGTAGATGGTTACATAACGAAACTTCATTTCTTTTTTACGAAATTAATTTTTTTTGTCTGGAAACCAGGTTGAAAAGAGCTCGTTCTTGTGACAAAAATTGTAGTCTTTCAAAGGAAAAAAATGACATACTAAAAACCATTTTAAAATCTTTATCCGTTATTTTTTATTATTTAAACTTTTCCTAGAAAATAGTGCTGATTTAAAAACTTTGAAGGATTCGGATTTTCCGGAATAATTCGAATTAATCAATTTTCAAAAAATTCGAATCATCTGAATTCACTTCAGTTCGAATAATTTGGAGTCACTTCCAAAAAGTTTCTTCCATCGAAAAGTAACGGAAAATGTGTTCGAATCGTCGACTTTTGCGAGGCCGACAATCACACGGTCGCGTTCCGCGAAGATCAAGGGATGCCCGTGGCGGCGCGCGGCTAAGTACATATTAGGTATGTTACCTAGAGCCGAGGATGCGACTGTTTCTGGTCGCGCATTAACTGAGTCTTCGGCTTTCCATCGCGTATTTTTAGCGCGTACAACCGGTTGCCTCCGTAATCATTGTCGTTGCTTTGCGAAACTGGCGAGTCGCGCGCGCGAGCCGGACCGAGCCCAGCCGGCCGCGAGAGCAATGCGCGCCTATCTCGTACCGTACAATACGCGGATAGTTCTTTTATGATTTCGATCGGGGTGAGCGCGACCGGAGAACCGCATTTCTGGCCGCTGACTCGACGCGCGACTCGATTCGCCGGTCAGTTTCGCACCGCCGAGGCGAAAATTAGATGGATGAAAATCTACTCTCAGATTTTTTGATTGATTCTAATGAAATATTAACATGGATCTACCCATAAGTTTTGGCTAATTTGACCATTGATTTGGTAATTTGTCTAAATATTTGGATGATGTAAGGTTTTATTTTCCCAAAACATTTTTCTGAGTGTTATGAAATTAAATCTTTAAAATCGCCTGAAAAACTCTGAAAACTTATCTGAAATACTCAGACAGGTATAATTTTGAGAGTTTTAAAGTTTGTTAATGGCGCCAGATTATGTGAAATGAATGTCCGGAATTATCAGTCTGTTACAATAGTTTTTTACTGTTTCTTAGAATCACAGATTCAATTATTTGTTTGATATGTCTCAGAGTGTCTTAGACAAAATAAAGTCTAAGATACTTATGTTTGAAAAGACTGAAAAAGTTTCATATTACTAAAAAAAATTTTGTCCGGTAATGGGGCTCGAACTCACGAGCTATGCCCAAAAGTTAGAAAATATATCCTTTCGACCAAAGTTATTAGACTTACAAGATTCATTCGATAGTTTTACTTCAAGTGCATTAAAAATGTTGGGTCACTTATAATAAATAATAAAGTACTAAATCTTCTTAACTAATTTATAAATTATCAAATTTATCTATGTGGGATAACAGTGAGAAATAAAGGGTTACACTTTCTTATATCGCTTGAAATTATTTCTGGGTTTTCGAAGTAGAAAAATTTGCTTAAAAACGATGATTTCGAGAATGTCGAATCAAAGAATTTCTTTTTCTATTATTTTGTCAAAGCGTTGAGACAAATTTTGAAAAATAGTTTTTAAAAAGTTTTTCTCCCGAATGAAACGATTATAATAGATATTTTTGTAATTTAGGAGATGAAATTATTTTATTCTCTTCATAAAATAGGAATACAATATTATGAAACAATAACATTAAAGGCAATCACAATGAACGATATCGTTAAATAGGAAAAAAGTGTCAAGCAGTGTTCAATAATCAATACGAAACTCTATTTTATTTCTTGATATAAACGAATGCCATTATTAATGTAAGTGGAAATAATGAAAGCGAATAATTCCATGTAAATAAAAACCATTTCATATTCCTCAGCGATGCAAGATAAAATCTTTGCAAAATACATATTTCAGCATTTTAAAATACTACGGAATATAATATATATTCCGTAGCTAATACATCTTTTATATCGTGTTCAAATTATTCAGTATTTTCAATTACATAAATTATAATATGTTTTCCAAAATTAGGCAGAATATGACCTTTTACATTGTTTACATTATAGATGCCTAATTTCGGATTAAAATCTGTTTAACCCTTTGACCCAATGGCCATATTCAAATAACCTTTGCTATAATTTCATTATTATGTATTATTTTCAACACTTTTTAGTATATCAACGTGTAGCTTAATGTATTATGCATGTGCTTACCATATTCGAACAATTTAAATACTTTAAATATATTTACAAAAAACTGTTTAAAAGTCTCTTGAACTCTGAACCTCACTCTTATTAAAGGGATATCGCAGCAAAAAATCTAGTTTCGATTATGTTAAACCTAACCTGTGCGATTTGAATTTGTTAGTCTAAATACATGCAACTCAAAAATTCATGAAAGTTAAAAATTTTAAATTTACTTGCTATTTTCAAAAATAGATTTTCAGATTTACCACACCGAAACAAATAATTAGATATTTTAACCACTTTTATCCCACATATCAAACAAACAATTTAGACAAATTAAAGAATCACAAATTAAAGTTTCAAAAACTGTCTTAAAATATTAAAAAATTTTTGTTTCATCTCAAATTTGATCTTTTTTTATTGCGGTGTCCCCTTAAAGAGACGTCCCGGTGAATCATGGGAAAAATCGTTTAAAAAAATGAAAAATTGTTCATAACTTTTTTTTGTTGATAAATATAAAAAATTTGTCGTTAGCTCGTGTCAAACAGACCCTCTTTCTGTTCAGAAATAAGCTATGTTTGACACGAGCTGGGTACCGCAAATCTCAATGGATTTTGCTCTAATTTTTTGAAAAATGTTCGGAATTACTAGG
>JABFPB010005034.1:0-13919 GCA_022817645.1 Ceratoteleas bidentatus
CGAATGTCATTGGCTCAACAGCATTCGCGTTTGACTTAACAGCATTCGCTCTTGTTTCAACATTCAAGCTTCAACTGAGAGTTTGAGGTTAGTTCAGTGGCATTTTTTCTCCCCGTGTACGACGGCAGCGGCAGCGGCGAAACTAAATTATAATATGCAGAGAAATTGCCTTTTTTCGCTCATAACTTTTCAACGGTCGTCCACAGGCCGCCCGTACTGGGCTTTTACTGCGCCAATCACGAATTTCTACACGAAAAAACAGTTTTGTAGTTAACACAGGAATTCCTGTGAAATTCGCAGGCCGAGACATGTCGATATTCCATGCTGAGAAGCTTTTGATATCTACAAGTCGGCTGCTGTAGAGCCGGCCTGTAACATTTGTCCTCGAATTTGTTCATGACGTCCAAGTGTTTAAATCTTCCGAAATTCGATAACATGTCACTAATTAAGTAAAAACAACTTTCGCGAGCGGCACCGGCACTCAATGTATCTTTCGCGTGGACAATTGAGATCGCGAAACATACATTGAGTGCCGATTCGCGGGGGCAATTTAACCTCAAAATATAACGCGCGCTTTTGTCATTGTGCGCGGCGCTGTCACCAATCGGTCCTGGAGAATCTACATGCCGCCATGAGAAAACTAGATTTCGCAATCACGATAGCGAAATGTCAAGATGGTAAAGCTTCACCATTTAAATAGCGAAACCCGCGTTTCGCTATCACGATGGTGAACAGTTGACAGCTGGCCCGTTTCATATATTGGTCCATTTTCGCAGTAAGTAAATTATTGATTACTTGATTTGGCATTGCCAATTAGACTTTGAATATAGGGTAAACGAGACTTTGAATATAGGGTAAATGTCAGCAACATTAGAAATGACATTTCCACGATAAATCAAAATCTTTTGATTTGTTTTGTTTACATCGGCATAACCTCAAATTCAACATTTGATAATTCTAACATTCGAAATGATAAAAGTTCACATTTAAATAGCGAATTCCACTATTTTAATGGCGAAATTTCGCTATCGCAAGCTAAGCGATTTTACCATCTCAGATGGCGACCAGTGCCATTTAACTTGCGCTGGTCGCTATTTAAATAGTTGAAATTACCAGTTTACTCAGTGTAGAATCCTCTGGATTCCATGTTCGATGTCTGTATGGTTTAGATAAAGTCCAACTTTTTTTTATTTAACGTACGTTAAATTTTAAAACAAACGAACGTAATTATGTGGTTTGTATTGTACATTAATAATATACAGGGCAAAAACTTCTAAATTATAAATAAAAAAATATAAATAAAAATGTAGGCCTAAATATCCTGTTTCATAAAAATGTTTTTGTCACAAAAATCGTTATAAAACCGGTTACAACCGATAACCGAACCGATAACCGCAACTGTAATTAATACCCGTGTTTTAAGTACGTAAGAATTCCTAAGAATTTGTTAGGAATTTGTTAGGAAATGTTTCACATTTCCTATGAAAGTCAAACATTTCCTACGATACCTTAGGAAATATTGAATAATTTCTTATGAATTCTTGGGAACTTAAACCACAGGTACACTCTTAGAAATGTCTATTTAACGTAAATGGAATCAGGTTGCGTCAAGTGGAAAATCCATTCAATATTTGAATAAGAATATGTCAGGTTCTCATAAGAGGATTTTATTCTTCCGAACAATATTCTTGGGAGAAAACTGATTGACAAGAATAATATGTTTCTTCTCCAAATAGAAACAAAGATATCACTATTTTTATCGAATACTTTACGTTAAAATGTATTCTGGATTAGAAATGGTATCATTTATTATATTTTCAATATTTTTAAACTCACATGTTTTAGTTCAACAAAATTAATGTAAAAAGACAATTAAAAATGTTTGTGGAATTGTTTCTTGGGTTACAATAAAACAATAACTATTTCCCAAACATATTTTTATACAATAATTAATAATTTATTTATTGATATACGAATTACTTCGCTTGACTGACAAGAATAAAGGTTTTCTTATAAACAGAAACAAAGATATATATGCAGGATCTTGTAAACAGAAACAACAATGCTGGCGCTACTGCGCATGCGCGCGACTCGCAAGCGCGCCGTCCGGTTGACTCAACCGGAATGCTATTCTAGTTCATCTGATTTCGTTTTGACTACGGTGGAAAATATTCTTGGATACAGAATCGAATATTCTTATCGGAAAACTATGTTGACTTGAACCAAGAATATTCCGATTCATTTAAATGGAACTCGGCGAAGAAACTTTTATTCTCAAGTTAAGTGGATTATTTCTAAGAGTGTATGTCAAATAATATAAATATCATCATTTTTATATGAATAATAGTAAATAATTGATCAACAATAATATAATAGTTATAAATAATTATATTAATCATTGAAAAATATTTGATTTTGTTAGACACATGTCTGATATTCATTTTGTAAATCAATCATGATACAATTAATCATAAAACAAATAGGCAATGGTCACTTCACAATGTAAACGTATAGTTTATCAAGATTTTGTACTTTATTTTAATGCCAGTTTTGACCATGCAAATTCTTATTTTATCAACTTTCTATTTATCTTGAATAAGAGTCACAATTATTAAATTAGAGAAATGTCCAGTTTTGTTTCAAAATAATGGTAATTTTCTGTTTAATATTTCATTCTTTAACTCATAAAAGTTGAAAATAAATTACTTTGGATTTTAAGTAATTGAATGTTTTTGTTTCAAGCTAATTTCATAAATATCAAATTTCATAAGAATCATTTCATTATATCTTTATGATTCAATCAAAATATTTGTCCTAAAAGTTTGATCAAGTTAACCAAATTATTGTAACATATGTTTTATAATTTTAAATTTGTTAATTCAATTTGTAAAATACATAGTATTATTTTCTATTAAAGGAAAATTACAACTAACAAAACAGTTCACATGCTAAATTTCACAAATATACCATATGTTCTATGCACTCTTAAAAATCTTCATGTTATGTTGAAAAGACTAATTTTGTGAAAATCCGTTTATCTTAATACAACTTAATTTTATGTTGAAAGGATTTATTTTAAACTGAATAGGTAATAGTTTTGTATTAAAACTATTCCTTTCTGACGAAACGTTTGTTTTAAGATTGTGCAGAAAATACCAAGTCAAGTATGTTTTTATTCTATAAAACTGTATTTTAACTTGAAGAATCAATGCAAAATATACCTTGATTTTTTTATAAAAGTCATTTGATTTAAATCAATTTTTCGTGGATTTAATCGTGGATATCGATTTATTTAATTGTACAAAAATGACGTTATGCGTCATCTCTAGTTTGTATTATCCGTTACTGTTTCTTTAATGTCTCTTCTCTTTATTTTAATAACCGTCCGTATACTCAACTTCTTTGCTCTTTCTTCCTTTTTATATTTCACATATTTATTCTTCTTTGTGTACATTGCTTTACTGCAAAAAGGGTCTGTCCCGTTAATCAAATAAATAAAAATAAAGAAGAATAAAAAACTGTTTCAGCGAGGAGGATCTGCAACTTCAACGACTAATCGAACGATCCGGAATATCGGAGGCGAAAGCGAAGCTCCGAATCGCCGCGCAAATGTCCCTGGACAAAAAGGCCGAAATGGCCAACTTCGTGATCGAAAATTCGGGCAGCGAGCGCGACACCAGGGAACAGACGATCAAAGTGATCAACGTCCTCCGGTCTTCCAAGCAGCACTGGAAACTGCGCGTCATTCTCGGCGTGTGTTGCACAGTCCTGATAGCCGGAGTCTATTGGCTCAAAAGCCGGTCGAACAAATCCCTGCCAAATTCGACGTAAGCGCGTCGCGATTCCCCCAAACGATTTCTCTGCAAATGAAATTTAAACTTTCCTACGACTAGATAGGATTTCTGGATCCGGAATTCACATTTGCTGAAATTCAAGGACATTTAACTTTTCGTCTGAAAAGGACTTCCCTAAGGATAAATATTGGGAAGATATTACTCTAAGTATTAAATAATATTCTGGGAATATAATTTAAAATTCTTGGAACATTAATTTGCTGAGGGTAATTTTATAGAACTTTTGTAGAAATGATAAAAAGCGATAGGTTTTTTCTTTTAAAAAACCTGCTTCCATTTGGTTACTACTTTTGTACGAAGATTAGCAGAACGGATGGAATTATGTTGCTTTAGTTATAAAAAAAATGTGATAGGTTTTCCAGTGAGAGTTGGAAAACAGAGATGTGGCACAGTATAGGAATATGGGTTACGACATAGGGAACAATATAGTCACAAATTTCGACGATTGTACAAGTAGAAAATGTTTAAGTTTTTGCATTTGGCCATTTCGTGCATTGGTTTTTTTGTTTCGACATTTTGTAGAAACGCTTTTCCCAATTTAGGATCTCTTTCATAATAGCAGTTTTTTGTTTTGTCTGTATTAGAAAAAAAAGATTGGGAAAATTCGCCATTCTGGTGAAATCGTGAACCTTACATTTACTGCCAAATTTATTGCTGTTTTAATCTATAAGACAGAAGATCGAAGGTGTAAATCCTGTAAATATTGCAAGACAGATACACTGGAAAAGTGCGTTGAATGAAAGCATACTTTATTCGACAATTTCAGTCAATCAGAGTTGTACAATGACAATCTCCGCTGTATCTATCTTACGTGATTATATGCATAAGTCGATGTCTTAAAAATATCTCTGTTTGCCATTGTATCTTTAAGGATCTACAAATTTTGTTTCCACTCATTGCACATCTCGAGAACTCAATCGAAAAACGACGTTCCTCTATAGAAAACGAATGTCTAGTTCAATCATATTATTTCACTTTATTACAGTTTCTGTACAAAATTCGTCTATTTAGACACACGATTGTAGTTTATTGAATAAATGATATTCGCAAAATCCTTCCTTTATCTTTTTCACCTCTCTAAAACTGACAAAAAATAAAAAAAAGAATGTTTTTCCAAAATGTTCAAAAAATAAGAATGTTTAAAAATCTTGTTTAATTATACAAATAAAAAAATAATTTTATTAAAATAATTGTTTTTTTTTCTTATCTCTGCAATCAAAAGTCAAACTAAGTTAAACAGCATTTATTTAGTCCGAAAGAGCCTTCAGTGTTTGTACATTATTCCTATTCATTTCTGTCCTTAAAGCGCCGGTTTACTAGTGCTACGTCGTCAACAAATCCGATATAATAACCTTAAAAGGAAAGTAGATGGCGTTGATACGAAAGAGTGATTGCTACCAAAAACGCCTTTATAAATATAAGTACAGCTTACGGCTTATTAAAATACCGTTATCGTATAAGAATATCAACTTACGTATACTATTAATAATGGAAGTATAAAAATCGTGTTCCGATGTAACCCTAAAACGAGCGAACGAAGACGCAACCAAACTATTTACAATATCCCCTTTCCCATCCCAGCAAGTGCGAAAGTATTCTTTGCATCACACTTTTCTCTTTGTACTAATACGATAATTTTGGATATTGGCAACACTTCGTACTCTTCACCTATTGATGTACCCTAGTGAAAGTAGGAATATATTGGCCATATATTCCCAAAATATTTTTTTAATATATGCGGGAATATATATTTTTAAATATATTCCCAGTATATTCCTATTCCCAATTTTTGCAGCATTTTGGGAATTCTAATTATTGCAATATATTGGGAATATATTTTTTTCTAGGGTAACGAGATTCTAACGTCGAAGATGCTTTCCATGCAAAAATATTCGTCGATGGCAAACGCAAACCGAATAACAACGGAAACTATCGATAGAGCCTATTGGTATATTCACTTACATATATAAATATAGTATATTTATATATATGTAAACGCAGGAGATCGTTGATTCGCAAGTGACGACACAGAATCGTTTAGCCAAACAATTTAATGCCGATCGTCCATTTTTAGTTTTAGTTTCAGACATAATTTTTACGAAACAGCACACATTTTAAAATGTCGTACAATGTTCAGTTATCGCTGGCTTTCGTTTTCAAATTAAGTCAGCAAACTAAGTCAGTTTCGGCGTACAATATTGTGAATTTTCGCTTAAACGAGGAGTTTGAAAAGCGAGTGACTGCTTATTTACAAAACGGCGAAAGGAAACCGAGTTTTGTTTTGTTACGAAAAGATAGTCGGTATGTACAGAAGTGAGGATAAGGACCTCCAATCTGGCAGTTCTACGACGGCAAATCGCTAAATTGACCGGTGAAAGAAAAGTCGAAGTCGAATTGCGGAAGTGCAACTCAAACATGCAATAAATAGCCGAGAACACGTGTGGTCTTGCGGGTATACGTGTGTATATATACAAAGAACTCTTTATATGTATATATATATAAAGAAGCGGTGCTGCCACCTGTGTGAGACTTTGAGTTGCTCTTCGCGATGCAAGACTTTGAGGGATAAGAGTCGGCCAAATCGGAATCGAGGTGGAGAAAGGCCGAGTGCAGCGCCATCTGTAGTCGAAATCACGAGATGGAAGGATTTAATTGAAATTGACACGAGATCGCATATGAGTTTTCATTTGAGAAATCATTTGATTTCTCATTTGATATCTCATGAGTTCTCACGAGAAATGACGACAAATTCGATTTTATGAGAAATCGTTTGAGATCTCACATGAAAAATCACAGCACTTTCACATATGAGAACTCGTATGAGATTTTTTCATAGGGTAATCATCGAGTCATAATTATTGATAGACAGTATTTGCAGTTTTATTATCCACCAGTGGGCAGTGGTATTATAATTTTAATCACTTGTTTGTAATCAGTGTTTTATCAGTGGGACATTTTATTTCGATATGTTAATTGATACTCAGTCATTTAAGTCGTATCCCTCAAATTGCCACTAAATTAATCAACTTCAAGGAAATTGCTAAAATTGAATTATAGCAATGAGCCAGATCTTAAGGTGAGGTTCCAGTTCTGCTCCAACTGAGTTACTGACATTATTAATTAAAAAGAAATTAATAGTTATTTTATGGTAAATGGACCATTCTGAAATTCTGCACTTATGGGAAAATATGTCTGAGTAATGCATTTGTGAAAATCTTTGATCATTTTCGAAATTAATGAAATTACGTGATTTTTCGTTTTCAGTAAAGAAAAAATTCAGAATTTCATTATTTTCGAAGATTTGCAATGATTTTTGAAATTGTATTACTGAGATATATCATATATCTTCCCATAAGTGCAGAATCTGGATATGGTCGATTTATCATACAATTATTATTAATCCCTTAACTATGACACTATCTGAATGACAGCAGAACTTGAACTTCACCTTAAAACTCTGATAGATTTCTATCAGTCATTATTCAGTTAATATAAGTCATTTATTCAGGATGGCGACAAGGTTAACAAAAAAAGATTTTTCGACGTTCCCAAACAATATGAAAATTATGTCTTTGAAGTTTTCAGATCAATATAATAATTTTTAAATCACAATAGATTTGGAATAAATTGAAAATTAAAATAAAATCGATTTCGTTTTCAAAACGAAATCAAAGTTCCTTCCAATTACAAAACTGATTTAATTTCATGCTTAGATAATTTTATAACCATTCCTTTCAAAGGAAGCGATGTGTAAAATTGAGTTCAGATAGATAAATTGGTGACAAGTATGTCTTTTTCTCAAATTCTGTTTCAAATTAATATTTAAAAAATAATGTACATAAAGATGTTAATTTTGTGATTAAAAGTAACTTTAATTTTATCGTAATTTTCAACAAAATATAACACCATGTTAATTGTAACTATAAGAATACATAATTCAATTAATCTTTCTTATTTAACTTACAGTCAAAAATAATTTTCAGTGCTTATTTTCAAAATATACATCGGAACATAATCATCGTAATTCACAATTCAATCGTCAAATTTTTTTATAATTTAAAAATCCATTCTAAAAATTTCACGATTTATTTTTAATCGATCGCCACTCACTTTATTTATCACCAAAATAAAGCAAAACCAATCAGGGAAGCTTCATTTTCAAATACATTTTCCAATCCTTCACATTGACTGTAAATTCCCAAAATTAAAAAATGTCAATACATTTTTCCGTAACAAGTAACGCATTACTTCGAAAATTCCCTCGTGATTTGTCGACTTTCGCTTGAACACCCTGGATTTGAACGAATAGTCAAGAACCTGCACCTCTACATTGTGCACGCACATATCATCCACAGGAAATACAGTAGTAAGGACATACAACCACCAAACTTCAATACAGCTAATCCTCCGAACGCACTCCAATCGTAAGCCGTAACTCGAAAACGTTTTGGTAGAATCTACCAAAATATCTGCCAGACGCGCCACCTATCGGACATTTACTCAATCCTAAATTTTCAGTTTCCCATTAATCTCCATTTCCCTTAAATTGACATTGAACCCACAGCCCAAAACCCTTCCATCACTTCATCCAACTATCAATACCAGTCGATCGTTTCGAATTTCCTCTCAAACCGAGAATTTCCTTTAAACCTGCATTTCCCTCCCAGAATCTCCAGGATTAAAGCGCCATCTATCATACCGAACGGAACTATCGCGTACTCGTCCGCCTCGAAGCGCCACCTATCGTACCGAACGGACCTATCCCGTTCTCGTCCGACTCGCAGCGCCACCTATCTTATCGAACGGAACTATCCCGTTCTCGTCCGTCTCGCAGCGCCACCTATGCAATTCAGTACCTATCTACCCCTCCAGGTGGCGCCTCCATCGCCATAAGCGAAGAACGACCTAACTAGCAGCGCCACCTGTCGCGTGTTGCATCGACGTAGTGACGGTGCGACTGTAATACAGCTGGAGATTTTGGCGCTCGAGGGTAACGGTCTCGCAGGATTATTGGAGTACTGGCCTGAGTTCTTGGGTCATGATCGGGTAGGACACGAGGGGCGCTGTGGTGCCGGACATGGGGAGGGGCAGATTCGCGGTCTGCTGGCTGTTGGGCGGCTGCTGATTGGTCGGCTGGGGCCCGGATCCGCTCATGGTGATGGTCTGCTGGGCCATCGTGACGATCGGCGGCGGGATCGAGACCGGCGCGATCGACACCGCGGCGATCGACACCGGCGCCACCGTCGCGATCGAGACCGGCACGGTGGCGACGCTCGCGGTGACCGTGCGCAACGTGCCGGCGGCCACCGCGGCGTTCACCATCTGCTGCGCGGTCGGCGCCTGCGACGGCGGCACAGTGTTCGTGATGGTCACCGCGGGAACGGTCACCGCGGTCACGTTCGCGGTTCGCTTACCGGACATGCGCAGCTGCGCGTTCTGGTCCAGGAGGAACTCGTTGGTTGCGGTCAAGTCGCTTACCTAAAGACCAAAGGGTAATTACACCGGTTAATTCGGTGCACTGAGAAACATATTCGGTAAAGTTCCTAATGGCGATCCTGCCAGGATCCTGGCAGGATCGCCATTAGGAACACTTTGGAATATATTCCTGATATATTCCCGACATATTCTCAGTATATCTCAATATGTTCACAATATATCGCAAAAATTACAACATATTTACGTTTTGAAGTTTGAAAAATGGCGATCCTGCCAGGATGGCGCTACAGTACAGTTAAGATTGAAATGGAAAACTGACCTGTTTCTTCAACTCTTCTATCTTCTTTCGCAACAAAGCATTCTCATCCTCCAACACTATTGCTCTGGCTTCATTTCTCGGTATCACCGGGTAATAATAACCGGGTGTTACCGACTGTGCGGCATGTTGACCTACTAATGGCGGTGCCTCAAAATGCACGACAGTCTCTCCCGAAACCAGTCTCCTCTTGGGTTCAGGGGGTCCTATATAGTCAGACGATGTGCTGTAACCATTGCTCGTTACCAGCGAATGCTGATCTTCCATTGGCCAGTGAAAACTGCAACGATTTTTAATTACTATTGCAGTTCTAAATACCCTTATTACATACCTCAAATAAATTTTCTTAATTTAGGTCCAATATTAAATACCTCAAATTAATTTTAGGTATTTAATATTGGACCATCAAACTGGGTCATAAAATATTCCATTTCATATTTTTCTCAGGGTAAACTCTCATTTATCCCATCAATGTCTCATCCCAATGAAACCATCTCCCGAAGTACCTTCGGTCATCCTCAAATCTGCGCAAAGTGTCGTTATTGCTCGCCCCAGTGTAACTATGCTGGACCCTCGGTGGGTGCTGATGCACCGAAGACATCAAGTTGAGTTGCGGCTCCTCCTTGTAGTGCCGGAACTTGCAATTGGTCCTCTGGCAGCTGCCCTTCAAGAAATCCTTGCAGATCGGGAACTCGGCCTTCTCGCTGTTGGCCTTGAGCTTCGCGAGCACGTGCGCCGGGAGTTCCCCGGTTGCCCGGAAGTGTTTTTCCTCGCTCTCGGTGCAGTGCAGGAACTTGCAGCCGGGCCAGGTGCACGTGCCGTTCTGGAAGTCGTGGCAGAAGGTGTACTCCACCTGGTCCTCCTCGGAACGCTCGTGCAGGTACTTGCACCGCTTTCCCCGGTAGCAGACGTTGCGCAGGAAGTCCCGGCAGACCCGACTGGGCGAAGATTCGCGACTCGCGTTATTTCCACCCGCCATTTTGAGAGAGTTTTCGGTGGTTGGTGTATTTGGGATGTAGGAATTCATCACAGTTCATTCATCGTTGACGACGGTCTGAAGAAGAGATAAAAATACCAAAAATTCCTCGTAAAATTTCCTTTGTTTTCGTTGCCTTCTTTTCTGTCACAAGTGAAAATTGCCCGTAAAAAGAAAAAGAAAATATCCAGGGATCCATTTTCCGGAAAGTAGTGACGCGTAGCGTCCTGACGTTTATTTAAGTTATTTTCAAAACATAACCTAAAAATACCAAAAAAATCCACTCGCAAAGTTTCATCCAATTCCATGGAGAGGATCAAAAGTTATGCGAAATCTCGAAAACTAGTAATTTTAACAGTAATTCATGCAGTTATATTTCCCAGATATCATTCCATGGAGATATCTGCAGGGACTAAGAAATCATGGTCAATAAATTAGATAAAAGGGTGACAAATTTAATTTATTTAATTTTTTTGTTTGATATATAATGACTGTTACATAATAAAATTAAATTATAACAATATTATGTACAAAATTTCATCGCTTGACCGTATTGCTTCGACACCTGAACAAGTGCGCTCTGCCTTGAACCTGGGCAGCCGGTTGGTCGATCCTCTTCGCCCAAGAGGACGAAGTCAGTGGCCTATTTCCTCAGCCCCTCCCCCTACCACGCATCCCTTGTCCACGAAAAATGGCAGATTATTTTATCGCAACAATGGCACTTTCTCATCTAGTTTGGAAGTATGTCTACACTCGCACTCGACCATCGAATAGCCTACTGTCGCAAAGCAACGTTGTTGTGCCTTTGTTCGTCAAAATGCCGCGCCCTCCCACGGGACGCCCGGTGAACATCATTTTTGGTTGGCTCGATCACAACAGATACAAAAATAAAAACACAATTAGGCCCCAGAAGTGCAAATACACATGTTCCATCATCAGACTTTGTGGCTTGGTACAGAACGTTCGACTAACGCTTGCTTACGAACGAAATTCGCTACTTAACGTTTAAAATAGAATAATACAAATCATTATTGATGACTTAATAATTATATTAATATTAATAAAATATTGGTAATAAAATAATGATAAAAGGTGCATTCAGGATAAATGCATCAGCAATTTATCCTGAATTCACCAGATATAATAATAAAAATAATAATAATAATAATAATAATAATATCTGCCATTCGTTCAATGTCACACTTCAAGAAGCGAAACTAAGTTCTTAATGACCTGAACTGAAGTTTAAAATGTTTGCATTTCTGTCTTTCAGAAGAATGATTGCCTGAAAGTAGGAATGCTTTGTAGTGGGTATTTGAATAATTCATATTATTGTTTTAGTGCCAATGATCAGAATGACTAATATGAGTAACCAATAATAAATAAAAGATGACGCAGTCTAAAATAAATCCTTTCGTCATAAATACATTCGCATCATCAGGTCTTTGAACGATGATCCCTGAAGTGCGACACAGACCAAAAGATAGGTTTAAAAAGAATAATATTTAAAATAGTGGTAATAACAACAGTGTCAACGTTGTCTCTACAAGTATAACGTAGATGTACACCTTCCACCGCGGTGGAATTCGAATTCATCTGGAATTCTTTGCGCTCGATCGTTTAAGGCAGAAAATCCGAGGCGAGAGTACAGCCAATCAAAACCCTTCAACCCGAAAACTATTCTTTTCACCGCCAAAAATGTTATAATTGACCAAAGTTATCGATTCCTCCACCTCCCCTTTTTTCCCCACCCCTCAAATCATACACATAACCCCAAATGACTCAACCCCCTATTTACACAGCAATTTCGACACTTCAATTTATTCCAATCAATCTGAGTTTAATATAATGGAATTTCTACCTTAACAGTACACGTAAGGACTTAAACGCAAGTAGAATGATCGCGAGTCGGGCCGAGACAATAGTCAGTGCCAAATAATTTACGAAATGATAACAATGCAGTAACAACGGTAACGACAACGAACAGACATGAGTTTCAGGGGCAGCTACAGTGCTCCCGGGGTCGCCACGTACATATTGTCTCACGGTTACGAGCTAGGTCGCGAGCGCCCTCTAGCGGCGCTGCGGCGCGACGTCGACGGTCGAGGGGGCGCCCTGGTCGCGACTCTCGGCAGGTGGCGCGGCGGCGCGCGAGTCGTGTACAAAAATTTGGTATAAGGGCAGCGCTGTAGGCGGCGACCGTCGCGCCACCTGCGCGGAGAGACGGGGAACTGCGATTGCGCGCGGGACGAGCGAATAATAAATTAGTTGATCGAGGAATAAATAAGGGCCCGGACGAGAGTTCTATCAAAAATAGTCCGAGACCGCGTCTATATTGCACATCAATCCTGTCTGTGTATGTACAAGGAGAGGTGTCCGCCCGATAGAATTCATTGGTCCGAGACGGCGGTGCCATCTGGAGTCGGTTTAAGGGGTACGGGCTACTTGAATTGTGCCGGTGTCCGAATAAAGAACAACGTGTTTGCGCTCAAGTGTAGAGAGTTTCTACTTGGAGAGACGCTGCTATATTTAGGGGCCGTGCACAATTAGGCGTCGCCACTTGTAATTATGACGGCGATAAGTCGGCCCGAACACCGCGCGGTTGTCGTAAACCGACACTTGGTTATTATCAAGGGTCGCGGCTGCGACCCAACGAGCCGAGGTATTTTTGTTCTATTTTTTTTTTGTACGTTTACCAAGTAGCCGGGGTGTGGGGCATGGAGTATTCGATTGTGCACCGCCGCTATACAGCCAACCCTCGCTACCTACGCTATTTATACATGCGAACGGACCCTCAAATGCCTAACTCGATTCGACGTTGCAATTTCGACAAACTCCAGAACCTCGGAGGTTCCGGGTGGGGATGGTGGGGATGGGGGGCCTTTTATAAAGGGGAGTGTGAGACCTTTGGTTCTGTATGTACACGCGCACGCGCAATGAATCATGGCAAAGCATCGACGCGCAACGGATCCCTTATGTACAGCTCGGTACGATCGTTAAGTAACGCCGGCTTACGAGAGAACGATACAAAAACGAACGGTACAAATATAAATAACGTTAAATAAACGGTCGGAAAAGCATGCGATATAAAAATATACATGACTGCGTCGTCCGCTCAGCCATCCATCCCGATCTACCAATCTACAATATACAAAAACGCAGCGCCCTCTACTGCGGGGCGCCTCAGAAGATTTTCTCCAGCAGCATCCACACGAGCGCGATCGCGATCGGCACGACGTATTGGATCGGCACCGTGTACGTCGCGTTCAGCAGGTCGCCGCACTGGTTCTTCAGGTTCGCGTACTTCTCAGTGAGCAGCGCCTCCTGCTCCTCGAGG
>JABFPB010005035.1:0-13917 GCA_022817645.1 Ceratoteleas bidentatus
CCTGTTTTGTTGGCCCTGAAACGAGGTTTGCTTTACATCAATATACATATCCTCTTATTACATACTAAAGCCGTATACAAAAGAACGAAACAAATTTCGTCGAGTCCTTCCATGACTAGTTTCACATATCTAATGACTATTAAAATATCACTAGTACAAGAACACAACTATGAAATCAATAAACGGGGTACAAAACTCAATTCCATCGTCTTTGTCATGATTAATTATCCCCTTTGCAGTGCCTGTGCAAATACGAAAATAAAACTACACTGAAATACAATAGAAAAAAACACTCTCATCATTTTAAGATACTTTTAGAACACTTCCAAGAACACTTAGCAGCTTCCTTTCTTCGTTTGTCACTCTTCTCACCGCTGTTGTCCTTCCAGCCCCCTTTCGACCGAGCATTCAAGCAGATTCCGAGCTTCTCGGTCCGCCTTCATGCCTAGTTTCAAGGGTAGCTGTTCCATTTCCTTCCTAGATTCCTTCCTTATTTTCCTTTGCTTGGACCGTTCCTTCCAGTGCTTGACTATTCCTTTCTTGTGCCCCTTCCTTCCTTGTACTCCCTCCTCAAATTCCGATCTATAAGACATGTGACCATTAATATACAAATTTTTCTAATTCTCATTTTCTTTTTCCTTTTGTAATAATTTATCAAACCTTGTCCAAATCTCTGTTATTTCTTTATTTCTCCTAGCCTCTGTTGAACTCTCTAATTTCTCGTTAGCAAAACCCTATATTTTCTCAAACATCTCCTTCGTGATCTCACATTCCACTATAAAATGTTCCAATTTCCCTTCCTTTTTATTACAGAGCTTGCATATCCTTTTTTCTTCGGGTAGCCAGTATCCGTTTGCTGTTTCAAAATTTCCGCATCTCAGTCTCGCCTTTGTCTTTATTTCTACCCTTGATCTGCTTTCCTTTATATATTTCGGCGTTCCTTCACTCTTTATAAACTTGTATCTCTTATTGTACCTGCTCTCGTTTATCTTACTATCCATTTCTTGTAATTGTATATCTTTCCCTCTATCTTCTAACTCTTTCTCCATGTTTCTTCCTATTCTTCTATCTAATCCTACTCAGCTCCACCCTCTTTGTTTCAGAAATGTCTCTCTCTCTTTGCTATAATTCCTTTCCCCCTGAAGTCCTTTTCTCTTCCCAGCACAACTTAACTAATCTGTTGTTGCCTAGGTTCCTTATTTTTTCCTCGAATCTGAGTGCTCTCAAATCCCATTTGTCTATCAGTTTGTCAAAATTTAGTTCTTTTCTTATAATGTATCTGGGTGTATGAAAATCTAAACCTAGAATCCACCTACAGCAGTTTTCCTGTACCCTTTCTAGCTCCTTCCTTTCTGTCCATCCCCATATTTCCACTCCATATGTCATTACGCTTTCAACCAAATAGCCAAATAACCTTTTCCTTCTCCTTATGTCTCCACTGCAAGTTCTTTCTCCTAGTCCCCATACCTTTCTACTAGCACATATTCCCTTCATTTTTAATTCATTTATATGTTTACCGTACCCTCCATTCTTTTCAAAGTTGAAACCTAAGTACTTAAACTCGTCCACTTCTTCCATTATCTTTCCTTCCCATTGCCAATTCTCCTTTTTCTCTCTTCTTTTTCTTCCGAATACCATTACCTTAGTTTTCTCCACACTTAATATTAGTTGCCTTTCTTTCAAAAACTTTCTCATAGTTCCCATCATATCTATCAGAGCATCCCTTCCTTCTGCCATCAGCACCATATCATCGGCGTATGCAAGCACCATATTCTTTTCCTTCCTATTTTTATCCCTTCTAAATTTCTCTGTTTCAATCTCTTTTCTAAGTCTGCTATATATAAGCTAAACAAGGCCGGACTCAACAAACATCTTGCTTAACCCCTTTCATTGTCCAAAAGTCCTCCGTATTGCCTTCCTCTGTTCTAACACATGACCTTGTTTCCTCATACAATTCTTTTATCCTCTCTGTCAGGTACCTACTTATTCCTCATCCATCACACTCCAAAGTTTCTCCCTACTCACGGTATCAAATGCTGCTTTCAGGTCAACAAAAACTGCATATATTTTCCTACCCTCCTCTTTTGCTTTTTGTACAATGTGGTAACTATGTATATGTTGTCTATGGTGGATCTTTTTTTTTTAAAGCCTGCCTGACCTTCCGGTAGACACTCCTTCCTTTCCATTTCTTCATCCAGCCTATTCCTAAGAATGTCTGTATATATCTTGTAGCCTGTAGCTAGTAGTGAGATTCCTCGGTAATTTTTCGTTTCCTCTTTATTACCTTTTTTGTACAACGGTAAAATTACCGCTTTTTTCCAGTCTTCTGGCATTCCCTCTCCTTCCCATACTCTCTTTATTATTTGACCTAACCTCTTTTCTGTTACTTCTTCTCCATATATCCAAGCCTCGTTTGTTATTTCATCTGCACCTCCTGCCTTCTTTTTCTTTGCTGTTTTTATTGCTCTCCTGATTTCTCCTTCCATTATCAAACTATCTACCTCTGTGTTTCTTCTTCTCTCTCCTACCACTTTTTCTTCACTGCCCTCTAGTAATGTCCTAAAATGATCCTTCCATTCCATTTTACTTATCTTATTTTCCACCTTCTCCCTCTTTCTCCTGTATTTATTCAAAAAACTCCATACTTCAGTTTCATTTTTTATGTTTCTAAGCTGGGCTTCTTCTTCCCTTTCTCTTTTTGTTTACATAGTTTTTTCCATTTTATCCTTTCCCTCATATACTCCACTTTAGTGCCTTTTCCTTTTTTCCAATTTATATATTTTTTACCTCTCTCTTACTTTTTAAACATTCCCTATCCCACCATTTCCTATACCAAAGCTTCCAATCTTTAATTTTTATTTCTTTTTTTTTCATAGCGCTATGTACTGCCTTCTTCAAACCTTCTCAAAATTACAGTCGAATTGTAATTTTACAGACAATTCTGTAATTTTACAGAAAAATTGTAAAATTACAGTTGTTCTGTGATTTTCCAGACAATTTTTGTAAATTTACGGATTCATCTGTAAAATTACAGTAAAAGTTCTGTAAATTTACAGATTCATCTGTAAAATTACAGAAAAAGTTCTGGCATCCATTTTCCGGCGACAGTACCGGAATTTTACTGAATCCCGTTGTCAGTGCATGACTATTAATTCTTAAGGGAAGACTCTTAATAAATCACAAATTTCCATCAGAACGCTACAATTTCAAATATCCTCTTCCCCAGGGCATCCTCCGCATCAAGGAATCCTGCCATGTCCGGCTGCGTAAGAAGAACGTCGCCTTCCCCGAGCTGCTCGCCGAGGTCATCGGCTACGGCGGCGACGACTGCTCGGACCCCGAGGACGACTCGAACGACGGCAGCGAGAGCTCGAACCCCGACGAGGACGTGCCCGATAGCGAGGAGGAGCGTGCCCTCAACAACCTCACGCGCGCCAACACCAGCTTCAACACCGTGACCGCGAACCTCAATGGCGCCACCTCGCCCGAGGTAAGCAAGCCCCCCAAGGCCTTCACCACCCTCATGCTCGGCAAGGTCCAGAAGGACGCCGACGGCAACAAGAAGACCCTGCTCGTTTCCGTCAAGCCCTTCGGCGGCGACGACAGCGTCCCCACCGCCAAGCGTCCCGTCGACCGGGTGCCGAAAGCCCCGGTGCCACTCGTCAAGAAGTACTCCGACGCCGTCGAGGACCTGGTCAAAACCGAGACCTGCCTCGCCAAGCCCAAAGACTCTCCCCTCGAGAAGATCGTCGACATGCCCCTCATCACTTCCAGCACCAGGGTCTCCCTCGCCAAATGTCCTCCCACCCCCCGAGACAGCAACAGCGACCTGGAGCTGCGCCACGAGAAGAAGCTCTGCATCACTCGGCCCCCGAAGAAGTCGGAACCCGAGAAGTCGAAGGTCAGCTCGTACATCGCGCGATCAGAGTTCTCCATGACCGGCGAGGACAGCACCGCCAGCTTCGACTCCGGGATCGAGCTGACCCTGAGTCCCCTGAAGCCCGAGGAACCCAAGGTTGAAGAGGAGAGAAAGGTCGAAGGCGAGGCGCGAAAGTTCAACTTCCTCGAGGAGAGTCGGGAATTGGCCGGAGAACCTGACGGCAAGGCCGATGAGGAGGAACCGTTGGAGAAGCCGAGTCTGCGGTCCCTGGACTCGAAGAGCTCGATGCTGTCGAGTACCGAGCCGCGGACTTCCTTCCTCCACGGCGAGTCCAAGGTCAAGCCGGCGGTGCCGCAGAAACCCAAGTGCCTCGCACCCAAAGGTCCCGCGGACAGCCTGGAGATCAAGCCACTGGAAACCAAGATCGCGGAGGGTTTCCGGAAGGAGGACCAGGTGCACAAGGCGAAGCCCGTGCTGATCAGCAGGAAGGCCCTGGACGAGGATGGCCGGGAGCTCGAGGAGGAGGCCACCACAGCCAAGCGGCGGATGGCGCCGAAGCCACCGGTAGAGGACGCCGCGTTCGCGCGCAACCCGGGCCCGAACTCGACCAAGGCGGACTCACCGACCTCGAAGAAGAGGGAACGCGCGTCGTCCTGCAGCCCCAAGTTCCGTAAGGAGGTGTGCGAGGCCCCGGACCCTTGCGTCAAGTCGCCGGAACCTGCTCCTAGGAGGAACATTTCTCTGTCGACGGATAGCTTGGCGAACCCGGAGCGCTGCGAGGAAAAGAAGAAGAACCGCTCGCGGTTCTCGCTGAAGAAGTTCCTGAGGATGGGCACGAAGAAAGACATGGACGTGACGGTGAACGGACTGAGCGGAGGTCGGCTCGAGGAAATCCCGACGACGCCGCAGCCGAAGCCGAGGCTGGAGATCATACACCCACTGGAGCTGGATGGTAACACGGTGCAGGTGCTGGGACAGGAGAAGGCCGGAGAGGATGTGATTGATGCGAAGGAGGGAGGTCATGGGATGTCTGCTGTCTCACATGGAATTGGTTAGTATTTTTCAGAGTTCTGGAAATTAATCGATGGAATGTGTGCTGTTTAAATGTTGAGAGATGGGAAAGGGGAATTAATGTTAAGAAGTCCTGGTTTGGGGTATGGAGGGAGAGGATAGGGTGGGTTAGGAGTTAGGAAATTTGAAAAATTTCTTGGATATGACTGGAATAGAAGTTAGATGAAGCGTCACTGATTCAGTACTGGCTGGTGGAATATTGTGCTGTTTAAATGTTGAGAGATGGGAATGAGGGAATGTAAACAAGTCCTGGTTTGGGGTTTGGAGGGTTAGGAGAGGATGGGGTGGGAGTTAGGAAATTTGAAAAATTCCTTGAAAATGGCTAGAATAGAAGTTAGATAAAGCGTCACTGATATACTGGCGAGTGGATTTCTAATTCTGGATGTACACAGGGTGTAAATAATCATCA
The DNA here is from genome assembly GCA_022817645.1 of Ceratoteleas bidentatus. Classification (NCBI taxonomy): domain Eukaryota; kingdom Metazoa; phylum Arthropoda; class Insecta; order Hymenoptera; family Scelionidae; genus Ceratoteleas; species Ceratoteleas bidentatus. Next base: position 5,361 of record JABFPB010005035.1, read on the forward strand.
GTTGGGTGTCACTATCACATGAGCGACTGTAAACATGACAGCGTCAACGACTCATTCCAAAGCCGCAGAGTTTGATACCAAATCCATTTCAGTCACGTGTATTCTTTATCGCATTCATCGGTTACGCGTTAATGTCGAGGGGAATTAAATTCTTCTATTTTCAAAACTCGAATTAGATTACTCGCCCGTTGGAATTGTAGAGAATAATTGTGCGTCTCCCTAACTCTTTGTTACTATTTATTACTCAGTTACTACTGATACCCTCATTCTCTTTTTGTTGTAACGTTTATAAATTATTCGTCAAAATAAATTATTTTCCAAATCTATACCTCATTATCTTTACTCTTACCTAACTAAAAATATCTTACCATCTAAACGAAACTCCAGGAAATAACAACGACCCATTCTCGAAAATAAGTACTCTTTTATTTCGTCAAATCTTCACAAACCGTCCACTTCATAAATAAAAACAACACGCCACAACACAGTGCAGACTTTCAAAACAAATTCGCCCTCAAAACACCAGGCTCCTCGCCTGTCCCAGCTCGCTCAGTATCCTCCTCTTGGGCTGCTTCCTCTGGCGCCTTTCCACCCACAGCTTCTCCAGCTCCTCCTCGTACCTCGGGTCCAGCATCCGCACGTAGCCCTTCGGGAAACACAAATGCGCGAACGACTCGTAGAAGCGCGAGTAGCCGTCGTCCAGGAGATAGACCTCCGGGTAGTCCTGGTGCGGTCGCCTGACGAAGTTGCGCCTCCGGTCGAGCCGCAGCAGGTGGCTCATCAGCCTGGGGCCCCGGCGCAGCGAGTACTCGCAGTGGAAGATCACCACGTGGCGGTTTTCGGGGTCGTTGGCTTTCGGCTCCGCGAGCTCCGGGCACTGCGGGAAGAAGTACTGCTCGACCATCTCCTCGGTGTAGAGGTTAATGGCGCCGGCCACGTGGCCACCCTGGTACTCGTAAGGGAAGCGGCAGTCCACTATGGTGTAGTTGGACACCAGTTTGTCGTAGCGGCCGTACACCAGGTCGGCGAAGGTGGCGGCCTCGATGGTGAAGAGGTCCGGGTTGCCGCCGTCGACGAGGGGCAGCGAGCACGGCCGGTTCAGACTGCGGATCATGTTGGAGCGCATCGGGGGCGTCCTGGGCGAGGCGTCCTGGAGGAGGGCTTGGATTCGTGCGGATGCCATTGCGCGGGAACCGAGGCACTCGAGGCTGGCTGGAGAAGTGTGAGGATGGGAGGCGAGGACGGGGTTTATATCGGAGGGATGGAGTGGGGGTGTTTTTGTTTAGGGATTTGGATGGGTGAGTGGTGGGGGTGGAAGGTTAGATGTTTGGAAGCACTTTTAGACTGGGTGATGAAGGGATGGAGAGTGGAAGGATGAGGAATTTTAAGGTTTTTCCAAGGTCCAGAATGGTTAAAGGATTTCCGGGTTTGAGTGAGGTATTTATTGGTGTATTCAATTGGTATGGTCTTGTTAGAGGATTAGAGCAGAGGTACTAATTTTGGGCAAGGATGAAACGAGTGTTAAAACTTTAGTTCTAGATGGGTTTTGAAACTTTGATACTTCCAAACCATTCTGTTGTATCTATAGAGAGGCGATTTAAACTGTCGTAACAGCATTTTAGACATAACCTTACAGGGCATTAAAAAATCCCCAAATTCAGTCATCTGTCAGTATATTTTACCTAAACTTTACTTATAAAACAATTGTATGTTTGCGAAGTGTTATTACATAGTGTTTTCTTCTGTATAGATTTCTTATTTACATATTTATTAATACAGTTGTTAATACGACACAACAAACTTTATTTTTGGTTATGTGAAAAAAATGCAATTACGACTTATAAATTAAAGTGTCAACCTATAAATTAAATTTGATACTCTGTACTGAAGGTGGTTTTTAAAAAATCAAAATAATGTAGTTTTGATGAAATTTTAATTGAAATGTTGTTCTTATCGGTTGCTTTACTACACATTTTCATCAAAATTCAGCCAAAAACGGAGATATTTTATGCTGAAGTTTTGCATAACAGCACATATAGATAGGCGTGCATTCTAATACAATTTTGAGAGGACCAACGTAGAAAATGTTGAGTTAATTTTTTATCAGTATTTGAATATTAAAATATTGTTTTAGCATAATAAACATGTTTTAAATAAATTGTAATATTTTAATATTTTAAAGAAAAATAACAAAATATTAACAACATCAGTTTTCTATTATATTTTACCTAAATTTATAATGTATTAAGAAACACTTCTTGCAATAGAAATATTTAAAAACACAATGTTGTATTAATAATATGTGAATATTTTACTAGATATACAAACAAACCATGATATAACCTCCTTTACATTATTTGCCCATTGTTTTTGAGGATTTATAATACATAGTTACAACTTAAAATCAGTCTTAAACATATTAATTAATATATTGATACATTGTTCCAATTTGTTTCATGGATCAAAATTATATTAGATTCTAATGTTGATCTACACAAAAAGTGGAATGAAATTTTAACAATATAGTATACACAATTTTTATAACTAATTTGAAGTTTTTAACACTTTTTTAACTTCAAATTAGTTTTGAAAATACAGTTTTGATATTTTGTACCTCTGATTTTGAGTTTCCATTTGAGAAACATTAGATTGCAATTTTCATTAAATTTTACAATTATTGAAAAACTGTTTGTCTAATAAAACAGTTTTTCGTGTTTTGGTAAGACATTTTTGGCAACTAAAATGTAATTTGCCTGTGGCAAGCTATTTACATAAAATATGCAGCGCAATGAGGAAGCAGCTCGACATGCAATTTACATAAATTCAGGTTTATATCAAACCTACATACATTTTGTGTAATTCTGATTATCTGGGTATTTACACTAGCTGGTTAATGGGCTGTTCATTATATATAATGATGTGTATTTACTAATTGAATATGGAATCGGATATCTAGTTCTTGTAACGGAAACTTTGAATCTTAATTCACTCAACAAATTAAGATAATCAAATAATTAATGGTATTCATTATTTATTAGTATATTTTGTACAGTAACGAATAATTTTTCGTTTTCTTTTTAAAATCGCACGACAGAACATGCACAAACCGGAAAAACTTAGCATGTGTTTGGTATTATCTCTATAAGCTTTATGGTTGCTATTGAATTTAAGAGTGCATTACCACTCCAAAACTTTATTGTTTGGAAACTCTTTCTGTTTAAGCATGTTTGACTAATCCTAATGCTGTCATAAAATGAAACTATTAGTGTTTTAATTTTCCCCTGATAAATTATAACGGCAATATCAAATTGATAGTCGAAAGTTTGACATGAATCATTGTTCCTACAGTCTGCCATGCTAAGTATGAATACATATTTTTATTATGAACTGTCCCGTATTTATCACTTATTTATTCGTAAAATTGTATGAAGAACAAAAAAATTGCATATATCAATGAGAAATTCGTTTCAATCCTAATATTTTTCTTCTTAAAATCAAACTTCAATCGTCCTAATGAATGAACAATTTTAATATCGTTAAGATAAATAAGCACTGGCCAGAGATATTAACATATTTATCAATCAACCAAATCGACATGACTCCACAGAGACGTCATAAATAAGTCATAAGTGAATCATCAGAGAATAACTAGCTTAACGAGAGTGCTACTATATTTTGTTTTTAACATGACAGTTATTTTTTTCGTGGAACTATAATATGATAAATCAAGAACATAAAAAGTCGCATAAAACCCCAAAAATGTCACTTATAAGTCACCAAAACATTATGTAGGATGCAAAGATATCACAAAAAGACTCCATAAGTCAAAAAAGAATGCATAAATGAAAAATGTCCAAAAGTACACATTAGAACTTTTGGAAAACCAAAATTATTCGGGAATCATATTTGCGACTCTGATGTGAAAGCATAAAATCATCAGTTGTCTATCAAGATTTTTCAAAAATAGATTAGTTTTCAATGATAATGACTCAAAGATAGCATCATTTAAATCAATTCTCTAATTTGCACCTTTTCCGTGATTTTTTTCATTGTTAGTCTTTGTGACATTTACGTAACGTTTTCGGGATTTTTTAAGACTTTGATATCACATTCCAATTACAGTATGACTGAAGTGAACTAATGAAAATGACCATCTACTATTCAGTAATGATTTCATTTGCAAATCACTTGTGAAATCACATCACAAGTACATACTATCACTTCTAAGAATAATTATTTTCTTGCCTAATAGCAAACTGGTCTGCAAATTTTCGTACACGTTTCGAACATTTCAATGTCCAATAAACGTTCATGCCATGTTGAAAAATGCTTATAAAAACTATTGAAAACTATTAAGCCTTAACGTATCATAGTCCGTTGACGCTTTTCAGTATCCCAACACCAATTTAGTATTTAGTAAGGAAACATGTTAAAGTAATAAAGCAATTTATTTGATCTAATTAAGTTTAATGGTTCTTGAGAAATTGGCATTTGGATAGGGTCGGTATCAGATACCGACCTGGGCCGTGGATACTGGAGCGTGGGTCGGTATCTGATACCGACTTGGGAGCTAAAAGGTCAAATACCCAGAGGAAACTTGGACAAAAACCCCATAAAAACATATAGGCAAGGTTGGGCAAAATACTCTGATTTGAAAATTTAAATACAAAATACTTGCTGATTTTACAATTCAAATGCAAATACAAAATAGTTTCCTTCAAATAGAAGAAAATAAATTTGTATTTTAAATACTCCAAATACTCCAAATTCTGCCCAGTTTTGATAATAAAACTTATCTAGAACTGGACAGAATAGTGAAACAAAATAAAATGGAAAACCCCATGTTTTTCCTTAATTTGTCCGATTTTATCAGCAGCTTCTTGTGTACAATTCTACACACAAGTGACACGTTCCGCTGAAAATGTAGAGAACCTCCTGATACAAACGGACAACTTAAGGAAAAACATGGGGTTTTCCGCTTTATTTTGTTTCACATTACTGTCCACTTCTAGATAGATTTTATTATCTAAAACTCCATGGATATTTAAACGCAGCATATAAATTTAAACATCTGTTGAACAAAAACCGCATAGACAATTATAAATACTGATGGGACTATGTCAATAAGAATATTTCAATAGAGTAGAAAGTTTAAAGGATATTGAACGTTCGTAAAACGTTTCAATCTTTGTACTCCTTTAGCAGTGGCGGATTATTGCCTAATGTCAAGAATGTTGTTACATTTTTATCTGGTTAACTGAACTAATAAGAAATCAACCAGAAATCTGATTAAGGGCCGTCCATTAATTACGTAAGGATTTTCATTTCTTATCCCCTTTTTTTAGACAACAGAAAACTATACTTTCATCTTCCTCACTCAGCCTTTCATAATTTATGGACAACCCCTCACTGTAATCAGTTTCTCTTAACCTTTCTTTATGTTAGTTAAAACAACACCAGGTTGACAGAACTAGAATGGCTACTTGATTTAAGATACAACCAACCAACCCTAGTTAAACCAACCAGTACTCCTAAGGCAAAGAAACCTGGTTCTCGCAACTGGACAAACCTTGCACATAAAATAATTATGACTCCCTGACTTTTTTGGAACTTGGGAACTTCTTAACTGGGACTTCCCCTAATCCTAGTCTTAATTCTCTCCATCTAGATGTCGCTTCCACAGCTATTTCTTCTAACCTACAATTACCACCTTCCCAATAAGACATCGTATCATCCAAAACATTGCCCTTCCAGGTCGACCCAACAAACCGCCTCCGCCACCTAGAACCCAGTCCCTGGAAGACTGGCAGCGTTCCGAACCGAACAGCGGTCGGCCCGTGAGGCCGCCACCTCCGCGCTCGGACGCGAAACTCTCCAACAAGTCCGCGAAGGCCTGGCAACCTCCAACCAACGTTTCCTCGGACTCGATTTACGCGAACCTGGGTAAGTTCCGGCCCATCCAGTGCAACTAATCACAGAACAGCCATATACTCACACGATACTCGCACCCCGCTTATCACAGCCTGCAACTTGTTGTATGACCAACCGTCGCGCACTGTAAATATCAATAAAGAACAACATCGAACAACGACTGCCACTCAGCGACAACGTTGATCCAAATAAAGACGATCCCCAGCGCGACTCGACGAAACCTGCAATGAGGCTTTTTTTGCCGAGTGGCCTCCTCGCAGGTTTTTGCGCCGGAAGGGCGTCGGTTGCGGCGAGTGAGTGTCGGCAGAACAAAGTTGCCCTACTCGAAAGTAAAGTTGACCTTGGACCAACTTTACGGGACTGTTCCTTGCACCAAACAAGTTTGTTCGGGGTGACCTTGGCGCGGTGCAAACTGATCTGTTGTCTCAACTTTCCCGATTTCTCAGTTTAGGTCGATAAGATCGTAGTTATAGGATGTCGATGGATAGAACGTAAGAAGAATAGTAGATTGTGCGAAACCTCCCGAACGAATAGAGGATAGATGCGAGGAGTCCAAGATTGGCGTTCGAGTTGGACTCCTCGCAAGTTGCAGCTGGAATAATCGAAAAAATTCGAAAAAAGCTACCTGACGAATATCAGTGCAATTTTGTAAATTACGTCGATCGCCGGATTGACGATGAACCATTGGTTAAATGTGCTAATGTTTATTTGTTCTTTCTTTGTAGTTTTATTGAGTGTTCAATTAGTTCAAGTTTCCCCGATTGGGGCTCCAGTGAAAAACGAACGGTTTTTCACAGGTTTTGAACGGTTTTAGATAGATAGATTATTTTAACAGTAACCCTTAATACCCTTTCTTGCATTTTTAGTCTCGAAACCGACACTGCGATTTTCGTCCTCGAATATTCTGTGATACGAATCCTCGTCTCGCATTTTAATACTTGTTTTAGTGCAATTTTTATACGCAGCAGATTGTATCTCGAGGAAGGAGTGGGCGCGGTTTGATTGTAAATTGAAAATGCGTTGTACTCTGTACTGATTATTAGCCGAGCACGGAAACTGAATGACTATGATGCGACTGCAGGAGTGCCGACCTTTTGTAATCTTGATTCATGTTTTTTGGAAATAAATGACTATTTGCAATTCAGTCTGGTAGAGTCCTTTTTGCCTTCTCTCTCAGTTGTGATTTTATGCATTACAGTTTTATATGAATCACGTGATCATATATACCCATTTCATTCTATCAAACATTTCATTTAATCGGATTTTTACACCAAAATTTAATTTACTCCTTTTAGCCTTTGAACATTCAAGTTCAAGTTTCAACTTTTTGGTAATAAAAATGTTGTATCAGTTTGCTTCTTTCAATTTCATTGCATTATATTTATGTGCAACTTTATCGTTCAATTATCAAACCCTTCATTTCAAGTCATACTGTTCACACGTTATTCTACGATGTTTTACTACATGACAACTTGTACAACTTCCAGATGCCTAGCTTGTGCAAGTTCCAGATTTTGGGAAATTATGTAAGTTCAATGATTATGCTGCTTTCCATTCATAATCTGCATTACAATCCATTGTAGGGCTGAAAGTAAAATCTGAATTTAATGGCATTCGCATATCCTACATCTCAACTTCGGATTTTTTTATTCGGTTTCATTATTTGGATTTGTTTCTCAGATTTGCTACCGAAGTATTATCTAGTCTAAAAAAATTGTAAACGAAAACGTAATACGAAATACAATGACAAATTAATTTGTCGGATAATTGTTTAATTCGGATATTTACAGCCCTAATCCATACATCTGAACTTGCTCATCCAGGAACTTACACAGGTTCCCTAAACCGTGACAAACTCCATTGACTGAATCAGAGCCTTTACCATTTCGGCTTCGACGACGAACCGTTCAGACTAACAAAAATGGTTTGCGCCATTCCCCACGAGTTTTCAGTGCAACTGGACCAATGACATTCAATGTACGTGTGCAGCTGACATTGAAACCGAGTCGACGGTTTGAGTCAAAGGTGAACAATCGCAATGCGGAAAAGCACGTGAGGAATGTTCTCACGTTATTTCGACGTGTAAGCCGATCCGTGTTATGCGCGACCGGGCGAGTCAAATTTGACACTTTCACTTTGTGGCCGATGCGGACAGAGTGAGGCAGCGCTGCGGTTGACCATACGCGGCAGGCGGGATTTCGGATCGCACTGGCATTGGGCTCCACTAACGCCGCATGCACAACTGCACTTTTCACTCCAAACTCTGTCTATGCTTACTTCTCTGTCTCTGTGGAAGATAGGCGATTGCACGGTCGAGGGACGGTTTTTGGACAATGAAAAGTAACAGAGCCTCGATGGAGCAAAAGGTTTTTTAAACATTTGAAAAGTTTTTAAACGTTTTTTTAAACGTTCGGAACACTTTTAAATATTTTTTTAAATGTTATAAATGTTTCTTACACTTTTATAAACGTTCTTTTAAACATTCTAGACATTATTTAAATTGTTTTAAAATGTTTTATAAACATTCTAAATGTTTTTAAACGTTTAAAACGTTTCGTACACGTTTTTAGAAGGTTGTAAACGTTTTTAAACAGCTTTAAAATGTTCTAAACATTTTAAAACATTT
>JABFPB010005036.1:0-13916 GCA_022817645.1 Ceratoteleas bidentatus
AGTTCATAAAAGTTCATAAAAAGGTCACAGTAAAGTTCATAAAAACGTTCGTCATTAACAGTTCATAGTAAAGTTCATAAAAAGTTCATAATAAAGTTCATAAAACAGTTCATAATAAAGTTCATAAAGAAGTTCATAATAAATGAATTTTGTAGTTCATCGATATTTCATACGCGGTTCATTCATGATTTATATTTATGTTGTTCATTTAGAGTTCATATTTGTAAATGAATCGTTCGGCAGTTGGTTCTTATATTTTTCGTAAATGGTTCATGTATAGTTCATATGGAGGTGGTTCATAAGTAGTCCATAGATATTTCATATGTGGTTCATACTAAATTTCATAAATGAATTATGTTGTTCAGAGTTCATATTTGTAAATGATTCGTGGATCGTTCGGAGGCTGGTTTTTTTTATTTTTCGTAAATGGTTCATGTATCGTTCATATGGATGTGGTTCATAAGTAGTTCATTTCATAGGGTTCATTCTTGATTTATGTATTGTTCATTCAGAGTTCATATTTGTTAATGGTTTATGGATTGTTTGGAGACTGGTTTTGTATTTTTCATAAATGTTTTATTTGTCGTTCATATGAAGATGGTTCATAAGTAGTTCATACATATTTCATACCCGTTCAGCCTTAGTTCATTTATGTAAAGTTCTCTTCACAAATCGTTCATACATCGTTCATATTTGGTTCATACAACCAAATACAAAATTAATTTATTATGAACTTCTTTATGAACTTTATTATGAACTTTTTTATGAACTTTATTATGAACTTTTTATGAACTTTACTATGAACTTTTTATGAACTTTTTTATGAACTTTATTATGAACTTTTCAAAATTTACATTTCTCAAAATCCTGTATGAAATACTGTATCACTACAGTGAAATAACTGTAAAAATGTAAACCTACGGTGAATTTCGACGATGACCGGGCATTCTTTCCACGAAACCTCGAAGCCCCGAAAGTCCGCCGTTTTACCTGCAACGGCCGAACCGACTGACTCGGAAGATGCGCGCCATAAATTTGTCGCGCGATGGGCACATAAATCCTGCGCCCAATTGTCCGCCGGTGAAGTCAAAGCGAAGGTCAAACGAAATTTCTCGGACGGAAATCTCAAGAAATCCGCGCGTTTGGGAAATCTCGACCGGCTCGAAATTTCGAATTACAGGATTCCGCGGTGCGGTTTACGTCCGGTTCGGCAACCCGAGACGTTATTACCTTAAGCCTAATTGGAGCCAACGATACGGCGTGGGTGAAACGACGCTACGAAGTTTGAGTCGAAGTTAAGCCTCCGCCAAAAGTTGGTTTATTAACTTTAGTTCATAAACCATAATTTATGAACATTAGTTCATAAACCATCATTTATGAACTTTAGTTAATAAACCATCATTTATGAACTTTACTTCCTAAACCATCATTTATGAACTTTAGTTCATTAACCATTTATGAACGTTAGTTCATAAACCACCATTCATAAACCATCATTTATCAACTTTAGTTCATAAGTCATCATTTATGAACGTTAGTTTATAAACCACCATTTATGAACGTTAGTTCATAAACCATCATTTACGAACTTTAGTTCATAAACCATCATTTATGAAATTTAGTTCATTTATGAACTTTATTTCATTTATGAACTTTAACCATTTATTAACGGTAGTTCATAAATCATCATTTATGAACGTTAGTTCATAAACCATTTATGAACGTTAGTTCATAACCATCATTCATGATCGTTAGTTCGTAAACCGTAATTCATGAACCATCGTTCCTAAACCATCATTTATGAGCGTTAGTTCATAAACCATCATTTATGAACGTTAGTTCACAAACCATCATTTAGTTTATGAACATTAGTTCATAAACCATAATTTATTTTATGAACATTAGTCCATAACCTATGTTTTATGAACTTTAGTCCTTAAACCATAGTTCAGGAACCATAGTTCATGATCATTAGCTTATGAACGTTAATTCATAAACCATCGTTTATGAACGTTAGTTCATAAATCATTCCTTCCTAGACATCAGTCCATGAACTGTTATTTATGAACGATAATTCATGAAAATTTATCCACATCTTCAGATCATCTAATGAACATTTATGAACCATTCATGAACCATATAAGACCCCAACTTGATCATTCAAATTCAGTTTCTCTAAACCCTCCTTTCCACAAATCTAATAAGGAATCATGACCGCCTTCGACAAACGTGAAAGAAGGTTATATCGCGTGAAACGAGGCTTTCTCAATAGATGAGTTGTCCAAGATAGACCGCTTGTCTAAATTAGAACAATTTATCGCGCGCTTAACTCTAGTCACGGCTTAGATATCTCGGTAATTGTTATCGAATGCATTTTATTGTCGCGGCGGTCTCAGCAATCGTCGGCAGAAAAACGTGTTTGCTTTGTTCGAATGATGGATTAGCGGGCGATACCGGCAATAAACTCGCTTGTTTCGCAATTTTCGCTTCAATGCTTCTCATCTTTCATCAAACAGTTCATGAAATACGACCAATCGTATTTCATTTATAAGAAAATAACGTAATAAGGAAAAAGGTGTGGTTCATATATTTCATAGTAAATTTCATGAACTAAGTAGTTCATATTTAGTTCATGAAATTTACTGCAGGGTTCATAAATTTCATACAGGGTTCATACTGAACCATATGTGGTTCAGTCGTAGTTCATTTTTATTTCATAATGTAATATTTTAAAAGACTATATGCATGGTTCATAAATCGTTCATAAATTTAGTTCATAATTGATGGTTTATGAACTAATGGTTCATAAATGATTAATTATGAACTATCGTTCATAAATGATTAATTATGAACTATCGTTCATAAATGGTGATTTATGAACCATCGTTCATAAATGGTGGTTTATGAACCATCGTTCATAAATGGTGGTTTATGAACTATCGTCCATAAATGGTGGTTATGAACTAACGTTCATAAATAGTAATTTATGGACGTCAGTTCATAAACCATTATTTATGAACTGACGTTTCATAATTATATATTTTAAATATGTATTTTATACGAAGACTCCTAGTTCATATTCTTATCATAGTTCATCACTATTTTATTTTATGAACTAATAACAATATTTAGTTCATTTTATGAACTAATTCATGAACTCCACAATACAATAAAAATCGACCATACGCAGTTCATATATCGTTCATATAAAACAAAGATATTAAAAGGTTCATAAGTTTCATAAGTGTTCATACAAAGTTCATAATCTACTTTACAAAAATTCGCAATATTTATTCAGTTTTCGAAAAAAACAAGATATTGTTGGTTTTGCCAACATTTTTGACAACTTTGACGGCGCTTTGGCGAACGTCACGCAACGAGGTGAAAGTGGTCCAGAACACTTTGCTGGCGTGCAACGCGAGCAATTGCGCGGCGAGTGCGATTTAAACGTTTTCGTGAATTGACATCAAAGTTGTTGGGTACCAACGACACGCACCACGACGCTGAAACGGTAATGGCAGTGTTTCCCCCGAATTTCAACGTGAACGAGGTTCGCCGGGCAATTCGATAATTTCGATGAACGTCGTGTTAGCTTAAAGATATGTAAATACCGGCAGACGTGCGATAAATACGTATTATCCTTTTCGTCGATTCGCTCGATACACGTCAACGAGGTTTTCAGGAGAAACGTAAAATGGCTAAAACTGATTGCGTGTATGCAGTTGTAAAATTGTAAAAGAGTTCATAAAAGTTCATAAAGTTCATAACGTTCATACAAGTTCATAAAGTTAATAAAGTTCATAAAGTTTATAAAATTTAATATAGTTCATAAAGTACATAAAGTTAATAAAAGTTCATAAAGTTAATAAAGTTCATAAAATACATAAAGTTCATAAAGTTAATACAGTTCATAAAGTTCATAAAGTTAATAAAGTTCATAAAGTACATAAAGTTCATAAAAGTTCATAAAGTTCATAAAGTTAATAAAGTTAATAAAATTCATAAAAGTTCATAAAGTTAATAAAAGGTCATCAAATTCATTTAATAACATAATAAAGTTCATAAGAGTGCATGATTTCATTAAGTTCATAATTGTTCATGAGTTCATCAAGTTCGTAACAGTTCATGAGTTCATTAAGTTAACGAAATTTCATGAATTCGTCGAATTAATAGAAGTTCAGAATTCATCAAGTTTCATAAACGTTAATGAGCTCATAAAATGAATTGAGTTCATAACATTTCACGAGATAACAGTTCATTAAGTCAACTAATTTCATAAAAGTGTAAGTGTATAAAATTCATTGAATTAGTTGATATTATGAAATTTTATAACGTTCATAACATTCGAGCATATATGATAAAGTTTATTATTTAGTTCATAAAAATGAATGATTTTTACAGTTTATTAAGTTCATCAGAGTTCATGAGTTACTTAATTATGTAATATATAATTCCTACAGGGTTCATAAAATGAACATCAACTCTCATAATTCATATTTTGTATGAACTGTTCACATGAACTTTATAAATAGCTTATTTGCTAATTTTATGAACTCCCACTTATAACATTCAGAGTTCATAATATTTCTATAACCTCCAGTTCATTTTTCATAATAACTTATGAACCTTTTAAAGATGTTTTCATCGTTCATATTAAAAATTATACATTTGTGATATTTTATATTATAACATAATATACTTTACTTTTTTTATTTAATTTTTTATTTAATTTTATATACATTTTATATAAAAAATATTAATAAAAATAAAAAAAATAAAAAATATATAAATTTAATAATTTATATTACATAAATTGTATATATATAAAATATTTCTAAATTGATATGAACTTTTTGAATTAACAATCATGAAAATTAAATGGAATATTGTGTCTCCTTTCTAAAACTTTCGTCGTAAAAATTGACACAAACTGTTCTCTCTCCTCGAACAAAAATTCGTCTAACTTAAGCTGCAGGCAAATGAGTCGGCGCATATCTCAGTCAAAACGCAACGGGTCTCGTGTTGCACGTGTGTAGTCCACTCTACACAAAGAAAGTGAACTTGCTCGAACTGGTATCGTGCAATTTTTTGGGTCTCCCGTTAGAAAGCTCGCTTAGGCCAACTGGAAGCCTGCTCATTATATTCCATACTTCACCACGTTCTCCAACATTTACTTCCAATTCTTTCCAAACTGCATTCTTCTATTTTTCTATTATATTATTTTCAAAATTTCAAAATTTCTTAAATTTCACATTTTTTAATTAAAAATTTTTCAAGTTAAAAATGTCAAAAATTAAGTTTTCAAAATTAAAAAAAACTTAAAAATAAAAAAAATTGCTTAAATAAATACAATTTCAAAATAAAATAATGTTTAATAAAAAAATTGCTTAAATTAAAAAAAAAAATTAACATTTCTTAAATTAAAAAATTAAAACATTTAAAAATCTTTACTTAATTTTCAAAATTAAAAAACTTCAAAATAAAAATTGCTTAAATAAAAACAACTTAAAAAAATGTTTAATTAAAAAATTGTTAAATTAAAAAAATTTTAAATTAACATTTCTTAAAATAAAAAATTTTTGAAATTAAAAAATCTTTAAAATTAAACAATTAAAAAAATTCTTTTAATTAATGGTTTTAAAATTTAAAATTGCTAGAATAGCACTGAAAAAATTTTAAAAATCAAAATAACTAAAATAATCAATAAGAATTTTTCTTTAGTATTTTATAAATTGTCACGTCATCCTGCAGAGTTAAAGAAAAAGTCACGCAATAAATATTGATCGATTCGAACTTTCGTCCAGACAATCGGCGCACCGATCGTCCAGTCGGTGACATTATTACACGTATAATAACGTACACAGATTCGCGGCGAGATGACGGCTCGTTAGAGGAAATAGTTAAACAGTTAGTCAGCGCTCAGTCGTTACCTGAAAATTGTCTGACTAACTGACAGTTCCGACAATTTGGAGGTCACACGTGAAACGAGCGCGAACTTGCGCCGAGTTACGAAACTAACGATTGTAACGAAGAGCCAAGTTTTCGGACACTCTTTTTCGCCAGTTTCCGAAATATGAACGTTTATATGCGAAAAAGTTTGAAAGAAAAAATTGTTTTTGATTGAAAGAAGAAAAGTTGAATCGACCATTTTATTATTATTATTATTATTATTATTATTATTTATTTCATTCATTTTGGAAAAATAAAAATTGAAAACGTTTAAAAGTTATATTTTTGAAATGTACCATTTTATAACCATTTTTACCATTTTGGACAATTTTATAAAAAGTTTGCTTATTAGATTGTTTTGAAAAAAATATTGTTCCAAAAATGTTTGAGAAATTTACATTTAGAATAGATTCGAAAGTTGTATTTTCATCCTTCATTTGGGAAAATTATTATTCGGCAAATAAGAAAGGTGGACATTTACAAACATTTAAAAAAACTTACCTTCTTTTGGACCAGTTGCAGCACAAAGTAAAATTGTTTTTGTATGCAATTAGAAGATTTCAATTTTATAGATAATTTATTTATAAATATCTGGATTTACTTAAAAAAGTAATAATGTAGTTTTTTTACTTACCTTCATTGAATTAGAAAAAATGTAACATTGGATCGTATCAGTTATTTATTTTTTAACCTACTTCAAAAACTTGACTTAATTTTGATATATTTTTGAGACATTATTTTATGGAACACTTCAAAAACTTTTAATTTTACGTCAATTCAATTTAAAATTAATAAAATTAATTAATTATTATCATAGTTTTAATTTAATTCCTTACAAAAGAAGTTGGTATTTCATCAACTATGTATTATAATTTGACTGAAATAATTTACAATAAATACTAAGAGAATTGCTAATTGAATTATTATCTTATGAACCACCTCAAAAAGTTCATAACTGCAACAAACTAAATCCTCTAAATTTCAAATTCAATCCAAAACCAATTTAAATTAAATTCAAAGAAGAATTCCCATTGAAATCACTTAAATTCTACAAATTATGGACCTTATAATATTATGGACCACTCTGAAATGTTCCAAAATAAACAAATATTTACCAAAACTATTCAAATTTATTAAATTTATCCTCACTGCATCTCATCCTAAAAATTGTCCCCAAAAACCTTTTTATACATTTCTCCCTAAAAAAGTGTCCCATAAATATTTTATCTCAAAACCTCGAACACTCAAACAAAAGGAAAAAAGTTCCTTTTTTATATAATGCCATTTCTGTCATATCATGTAAATATTTACAACCAAAAATGACTGTCCCAAAATAAGATTTTTAATGTGTCCCATAATGTCCCATAAAAATCTTATTTTGGGACCCAATAATCACCCAAAAGGAGCCCAGGTAAACAGCGAATGAACAGATTTGGATTGTACCAGAATAAATTTATTTACTTCGCAAAGATTTACAAAACTTGTTCATTAAAATGTAAAACGCTACGCTAGGATTTTTCAGTTGCTCATGTACACTCTGAAGCGCCTGCAAACCAACATTCTCACTCGGACCCGATCTCTAAAAAACGTCAAAAAAGGGGCAATTCACCCAGAAAAATATTTTAGTTGTCTCAAATAAATATATTTATTTGCCAAAATTTCGTTGTGCTAAATGAAGATTTATTTGGAAATAATAAATCCTTATTTACTGCAAAGTACTTTTACTTGCTACAAATATATATTTATTTTCTGTAAATATATATTTAGATATCCCAAATAAATCATTAATTTGGTTAACTAAATATTCAAATAAATAAATTTTACTTGAATATTTATTTTCGTTTCAAATAAATTATTTAGTTACGGTAAAGCGAATTTATTTGGAATTAATAAATTATTTTTCTGAGTGTATCGAAGACCGCACGATTCGACACGCCCGAGTAAAAAAGGACGAAAAGGGCAATAAAAAAACACTTTGTGTCATAAATACGCTAACCAACGGGGAGAAAAGAGTCGTCGTGGACGATAGGCAAGAATGTCGTTTGCAGTCTTTTTTCCGTGACGCCGAACTGACCCTGGGCCAAAATATATGTATACCTCCATATGTAAAAGTATACCGTAAAAGTATACCATAAAAGTATACTATACCGTGTGATACGTGGATACGTTATATATCGATATACAATACACACAGTGGTCCATATGGGTATATATAAACAATATATGTATGTATATATAATATACATAGTATATATATTATATACGCAGCATGATATATTATATACAGATACAGTTTAATCAGACGTATTCGCGTATCACACACACATATACATGCATATATCGATTTCTTGTGGTGTCGTCAATTCGCTGGATGGCGACTGGGGCGCCCCCTACCCCTTTCCAAAAAGCGTCTCAAAGTTTATGGTTAAAAAAACCTAATGTGATTTGTATTTAAATATGGACCATTGTGGTCCATATTTAAAATATGGACCATGTCATGGACCATTGTGGTCCATAATTTAAATATGGTCCATAAAAACCACAATGGTTCATATGTTAAATATGGACCACAATAGTCCATATGTTATTTAATTATGGACCACATTTAATTATGGACCACGATGGTCCATATTTAATTATAGACCACAGTTAATTATAGACCACATTTAGTTATGGACCACAATGGTTCATATGTTAAATATGGACCACAATGATCCATACTAAATATGGACCACAATGGTTTTTTGTGGTCCATGTCCATATTTAACATAAGGATCATTGTAATCCATATTTTGAATATGGACCATAACATATGGACCACTGTCGTCCATATTTTGAATATGGACCATTATCCATGGACCACCGTGGTCCATATTTTAAATATTGACCACAAAAAAACACAATTGTCCATATATTAAATATGGACCACAATGGTTTTTTGTAGTCCATATTTAAAATATGTATCGCAATGGTCCACATGTTAAATATGGACCATTGTAAACAAAATTATTAATTATTAATTCTTCAAAATTTTGTGCTCTTTGAAATAGAGTCGAATGAAAGTTTAAACATAAAAAAACTTGTAACCCCCCCCCCCTCGCCTCGACAACCTCGATCGGTGACGCAATGCCATCTCGATGAAATCTCCATTCCTTTTTCGTCCCCGGGAATCCGGCTTATCCGGCGCGATCTCGCCGGACAAAGCTTGCGGCGTTTTTTCGTAATCGCTGAATCACCGACGAGGGGGGAGGGGGGCTAAAAATTGAGGGGGGCGGGAGTCAGGTATCGCGAATTCGCCCCAGTCGAAATGACGCAACCGATGAACACAATGGTGGTCCATATACATTATATGGACCACACTGGTCCATATTTTAATTATGGACCACGATGGTCCATATTTAATTGTGAACCACAATGGCCCATATTTAATTGGACCACATTTAATTATGGACCACATTTAATTATGTGCCACATTTAATTATGGACCACGTTTAATTATGGACCACGTTTAATTATGGACCACATTTATTTATGGACCACGTTTAATTTTGGACCACATTTAATTATGGACCACATTTAATTATGCACCCCAATGGTCCATATTTAATTATGGACCACAATGCTGGCAGTCTTGAGCATTATGGGGGATCCGAGGGGGGGAGCGTTGGTTCGGCGCAAAATTCACTGACGTCTCACTAAGGTTAATAACTCGTTAACTGGGTTGCTTACTGATACGCGGGGCCCGAAAAATGGACCAACTTGTGAGGAGGCCACACGCGAAAAATGTGGCCTCCTCGCAAGTCGGTCCGTTTTTCGCGCCCGTGTGATGGTTCGACTCGTCGCTCGACCGGGCACGCGATAAATACGCATCTATAAAGTATTCCAGAGATACCGCGTAACATAACGTAGAGATATTGCGTTACTAGCTAATGGGTGGCGCGTGTTTGCATAGACAAAGGCAGTTACGGAGTACGCGAGGACGGCGGGCGACGCGGCACAGCTGAATACAAGGCATCGGCTGATCCCACTCTCTCACTCACAGTTGCATACGATAAAAATATCAACGGGACACGCACGCACATGGACACTTGCTTGCATCGACACAAATCCGCGCTTTGCCCCTCGCGGTTCGTTTGCGTCTTACGGATTTGAGGAGTTACGATTAGGGACCATATAGAGGGTGTTATGGACCAAAAGTTAGTTTTAAAAACATTATGGACCACATTTTTCAGTAAAAAATTTCATGGTTCAAAAGTGTTCAAAAAGTATGGGCCACTGTGTTAAAAAAGTGTGGTCCATAATTAAAATATAGACCACTGTGGTCCATACTTCACATATGGACCACTGTGGTCCATACTTCACATATGGAACATTGTGGTCCATACTTCACATATGGACCAGTGTGGTCCATACTTCACATATGGAACATTGTGGTCCATAATTAAATATGGACCACTGTGCTCTATAATTAGATATGGACCACTGTGGTCCATACTTAACATATGGACTATTGTGTTCCATAATTAAATATGGACGACTGTGGCCAATAATTACAATATGAATCATTGTGGTCCATAATTAAATATGGACCATCATTATCCATAAACACATGGACTACCTTGATAAATTTAAATTTAAATACTTTATAGCTTTCAAAAATATGAACCATTGTGGTCCATATTTTTTATATGGTCCATATATTCATGCCTTGAAACATTTAATTTACTATTAAAATGTCAACTTTTTGAACAATGTCTAGTTTCAATATGGACCATTTTGTATGCTAAGGACCAACGTTTATTTATGAACCATTTTGAACGAATACAGTATTAGCACTTCAAATTTAAATATGATTTGAATTTAAAATGTCCACACGGCCCGTTTAAAACCAACCATTATAGACCATCTGTTTACATGTACGAAAATGTTACATTTGTCGAAAAGTCGTGTCTCAGTACAAAGGTCGCAGACCGTCGTACAAGGTAGCCGGTCCTTTTTCGGGGGCGCGTCGCTCGGCATTGTTTTTGTTCGGTTCGACGGCGCAGGCCCCCGTGGAATATGTACAGTTTCACCTTAATCTCGTGACTCGTTTCATGGAATGTTTCGGTCATTAAAAGAGGACAGACGGTCTACCCCTAACTTTTCACATCTGTCGACGAAAAGTCACCGCCTGCGATTCTCCACGGATATAATCGAAAATGCACACTGGAATGTACGTCGAAAACGTCAACGCGGGACGTTGAAAGGAGAATTACAAAAAAATCGAGTCGTCCTCTTGCGTCAAGCGGAATCGCGCGTCCCTTTTCCCGCGCGAAGGGTCGCAAGGTCAAAAAAGTCAACAAAGACGCGCGCGAATGCGCGAGAGGTCAAACGGGGGGACTTGTTTTGTTTTTGTTTGTAATGGCGAATCCGGGCGAAGCCGGCGGACGCCGCGTCGGGCCTCGAGTATTTACCTGGCGATCCTAGTTCCCAAGGTCAAAACGGGCGAAAGCGCAAACAAAAACAAAAACAATACCGAAAAAAGCGAAAAAAACAATGACCCGGGGGGCGTCCGCGCGCTTCGCCGTCTTGAAAACTGTCCTCGAAGGTCCCCCCTAGCGGGGCACACGGAGTCCAACTGCACGATTGGACGTATCACAAGTATGCTAATTCGCTACGATCTCCGAAAATATCTCGGGGGCCGAGAGGGGGAGACGGGGGCCAAGGGTCCATCGCCGGGTTCGGGGACCCGTTACGTGCCGGCCCTGGCCGCGTCTCGCTGGATTTTGTAACGAGAAACGGAGGGGGCGGGGGGCCACGAGCGCTGTTTGCTCGGCAAACGGAGATAAGCGCGTCACGACGATTGACGGCGAAGCCGAGTCCAGGAGACCTTTTTTCTGCTGTTATTGTGGTCAGGGGGAGGGGGGGGGGGTCGCGGCAGGGTCACCCTTCAGCCAGAACCGGACCCCTGGGAATGTTTCGAAATGTTTACGGGGGTGTCTTTGTTTTCAAAAACATCGGGGGTCGAGTAAACAAAAAAAACCTTCAAGGTTGTTTTTGTAAACAAAAGACACTCCCTTGTTTACAAAAACCACCTTGAAGATTGTTTCTGTAAACAAGGGAGTGTCAAAAACACCCTTGAGGTTGTTTTTGTAAACAAAAGACCCTCCCTTGTTTACGAAAACCCACCAAGAACGAGCCCACCGGGGATTCGGACCCCAAGACCTCGTTCCCGAGGTCATCCGGGGTGTTTATGTAAACAAAGACCTGCCCAAGGTCATTGTCGTAAACAATAGCATCCCCCAAGGTCATTTTTGCAAACAAAGGTCACGTTCCGTCCCCCGAAACCCAGAAATGCCTCCCAAGACCGAACGTCCGCGACTCGGACCCCGAGTCCTCATTGACCGTTTGCTCCCTGTTGAAGACCTGGTCTCCATACTCCGGGAGGCGACCCCTAGAGATAAAATTAGCACGCAAACCTCGTCAGTTTACCCTTCGAGGCCGCTGCCCCTTAACAGTGGCACAGTCCTGTTCCCAGACCGGGACGTTCTCTCCCCTCGACTCCCGGGTACTCCCCTCTAGGGCTCGATGGCACCCTTGCCCTGGAGGCCCAGCGACAGGTCCGTCACCAGCTGACGGTAGATCAGGGGGTCGATGTTCTTGCCCAGCTGGTACAGCACGAACCAGTCCCCGATCTGGCAGGCGCTGGCGATGCTGTTGATCTGATCCTGGCTGGAGAGCCGGGATCTCGCCCTGAGGAGGATCAGCCTCAGCTTCGGGGACAGCACCACGGCCGCCCTGTACAGCAGACTCAGCCCACTCAGCAGCGACAGCAGGATGAACCAGAACCAGAGGAAGACGTAGATCTTCTCGTTGACGATGTTGAGCGGCAGGACGCACAGTCCGTCGAACTTCTGCACAGTCCCGGAGGCACCGAACTTGTGGAAGGTGCACTTGGTCACCTTCGGGAAGACCCTGGACATCGGGTCGGCCCGCTCCTCCGGCTCCATCTCCGTGAACTTGACGACGTCGCTGCCGTAGGTCGTGAACTCCCCGTCCAGGAAGAAGTCCATGAAGTAGATCTGGCCGACGACGTTGACGAAGTTGAGCAGCTCGCAGAGGAAGAAGCGGATCGCGTAGAAGTTCTGCTGGTGCAGGTTCTTCTGGAAGTAGTCGACCAGCAGCTTACGCCGGTCCTTCTTGCAGTCGCCCTCGCCCATGGCCGGGTAGTTGAGGTCCAGCACCAGCATCTTGATCCTGCCACCCTCCCAGGTCTTCCAAAGGTAGCGGGGCACGTAGAAGAGCATGGCCTGGAAGAAGAGGGTGAAGCAGACCCACTGGTAGTACTTGTGGTACTTGACCTGGTCGGCGCCCTCCACGTGGCTGGCGACCCCGGGCTGGACGATGTCCCTGCCGACGGTGCCCAGGCGGTCCGGGATGGTGAACGTCGAGTAGATCCAGCAGTAGGTGTCCATCACGTGGAGCGGGATCTCGTCGACGATGCAGTCGATCGGGTCGCCGATGTACTGGCGCGAGGTCACCAGCAGGGAGAAGGCCACGAGGATGATGACGGTGGCCTTGTAGTGCAGCCGGAACACGTTGTTGTCGATGCACACCGAGTCGAGCTTGAGCAGGCTCTTCACCGAGCCGAACACGTCGAACATGGCGGCTGAGGGGGGCGCGGGCGGGGGCTCGGGACGACACCTGGGGCACTTCGCCGGGGGCACGCGGTCGCGAGGGACGCTCTCGAGAGTGGACGCGCTCGCACGCACGCAGCGAGGATTGCCAAGTTGCCGCGCCGGCCTGCGGGACCGTTCTCCCGCGGCGGGACCGAGAGGGCGCAAGCGGCGCCCCGCGAGCGCGGCGGGAGAGAGAGAGCGCGCGGCGCCGATCGGACGGGATCGGACGGGCTCGGCGGCGGCGGCGGCGGGAGGGGGGTCGCGCGGCGTTGTCGGCTCGGCCGGGCGGGGTTGTGGGTCGCGACGGGG
>JABFPB010005037.1:0-13917 GCA_022817645.1 Ceratoteleas bidentatus
GATAAATATTTTGTGTTTTGTGTTCAGTTCTTCTCGAATTATACACAAAATCGTGTATACTTCGTTGATGATTTTTTTACTGTGTAATTTTGCAGTAAAATTCGAAAAAATAAAAAAGGGAGAATTTGAAAAATATCACTAAATTCATATCCAGAGATTAAACAATCAAAAAATTCAACAGCTGTTGCTATTTATTTTTTTTGTAGTAAATACGTTTGTATGTAATTTCAAAATTATATTCAAACGTATTTTATTTTATTTGTTAATAAAAAAATTTATTTATAACACTAAAATGTGTGCTTAATTATATTTTCTAATAATTATTGCCATTAACTTTATTTGTGTAATTTTGTATACATTAATTATAATACATTATGTACTGCATTCAATTAATCAACTATATGCGATATAATATATTTTGATTAACAATCATTCATCTTGATTTTCCTCACGATTAAATCAATCGGTTTTAATCATAACAACTGTACCCATCACAATGCATACTTTTCCATTATACAATCACATCAGAATATATTTTCAAACTCAATTTTACTTTCATTGCAAACATATATCCAAACACCACTTAAAAATGCGATCCTAGACCTCCTTAAGCCTCCTTAAAAGTCGCGATAAATGTCATACACTCTCGCCGTGAAATTGCGCCGGGGTAATCCGCAAATGGTTTCATTAAATGTGTGCGTCTGGGCGGAAAATATGAAGAAATCCTTAAGTTAAGATAACATATTTCGCCCGCGCAATTTGCCATCGAACGGAGGATCGCGTGGCTGCGGTCTCTCTCGGCTTAAGCGACACCTTCCATCTACTTACATCCGATAGCAGGTGGTTGTAGCGCATTGTCATTCGCGTAATGACCCCTTGTTTGATCGCAAAGTGGACCGTAAAACTATTCACCGCGGCGATACCCCGGCTTCTTGAATACCCTCAACGCGAAACCGTCGTCCCGCCGAATAAACAGCTCGAATTTCGCAAATTCCGCCACCAGATGAGAATGAGCTTCACCACTTTTCCGAAAACCGAGGCGACAGTGCTATTTAGACACTTACATCGAGGAAACTGGGTTATAAAGATAGTCATCTTCTGATGTGCACTGAAGCAACTTGCTATTGACATATGGGGGGATCATACAAATGGTCATCCCATCATCTAATTTGTGGCAATTCTGCTATTGCGAGAAGAGTGTGGATTTGACTTTTTAAGAAAAATAAAAATTTGTTTGCGTTCTGAATTGTTTGGGTTTAGTTTTTTTATTACAAATCTTCCAGTTGGAATTTGAGTAATTTAAATTTACGAAATGACAGCTGTGAGAGAATTTGTCAATTTTGGGAATATGATTCTGCTGCATTTTTCCGAACTTCAAAGTTCGAGATCAAATAATATTTTGAAATCTTAACTGATACATTTGTAATTAAAAGTATGAAATTCAATTGATAAGACTTATTTTAATACATGATTACGTATTGATATGAAACATGTATTTATACACATGATATGTGTTAGTATCTACAAGTATATTCAAGAGAGGTACCTTTTTCATGTTTGGAATTTTTAATTAGTTTTCAAGTATAATTACAATGGAATTTCGGTGACTCGCAAATTTGTTTGATTGTGCATGAAATGAAAAATGTTTCTAAAGCAAAAGCATCTGTAATTTCAACTAGAAAACAAAATAAAAGTAAAAGTTCGTAAAATAAGGTTCCATGTATTCTTCGATTAGTTCCCATCTAGATGGGGAATGATGGTTATCCGATTCCAATGTACATATGCAGAGTGACAGTATAATATTCCAATTTTGCTATCCAAATAAATTAGATATTAATTCTAATCATGCAACATTAAAAAATAGTTCAGAACTGGTATTCCTGGTCAGTTAGATGTTATTTAGATAATAGTCCTAATAGTTATATATAATTTTAAACTTCTCGATATTCTAAATAATTGTTTCAATGTTTAATCGATGCTATAAGTACCAAATAAGCCTAGGTGCTATTAAGAAGGTCTAGATATATTTTTCAGAAAGTTTCATTTTTGAAAAATTAAACCAATCTTAGGTAAAAAGAGCTAAAGTTCCAAATAAAAGTATTCCTGAATATCTAAACGCATTTTTAGAAGAGAATAGCTAACACTACGACACCTTAAAACATATTCTCAGATGATACTAAATATAGGACATTAATACAGACAGAGAAATTATTATAACTATTACTAGAAAAATGTGACAAAACATTTGCCATCTTATCTACACTTTTTTTAAAGTTACCATATCGCAGTGAAACTCCAAAGTGATTTATCCAAATTTTTAGGGATAACATTAGAAAATGTTTAATAAAGAAGGCAAATCTCATTTTGTCATATTTTTCTAGTAACGTTTACAAGAAGATTATTTGTTCCTGCAAGTATGATGAAAGTACTTTTAAATCTGCAAATCTTTGGTACACCATTATTTCTAGGATGCCCAATATAACCGGAGGGATATTTTATAGTAATTCGAGGACGAAGCTTCCAAAGCAGTATAAACTACTATATTTTTTAGCAAATTTTGATACACTCCTAGTAAAAACTGCTTTCACGCAAGGTCAAATAATGCTGTAAACAAATGACGCGCTGATTCAAACAAAAGAAAGATCGAAGAGTGAAGAGTCCCCGGCTGTAAACCTCAAGATCGCGGGTTCGAGGCTCTGAGTGGAAAATATTTTTTTTAAGCAATAGAATTTTCCTTTACTACAAAAATATAGTAATTGGAATTGAAAATAATACGAGAAAATTATGATAAATACACGAACCAAATACTAAGAGAAGAAGCTTCGTCCTCGGAATGCTATATAATATAGTAATAATTAAGACAACTTTTCTCTCCGTCTAATTCATCAACCATCTAGATGGCAACTTCCCATACAGACATCGAACATGGAATCCATGTGGATTCTATGTGGAGGAACGTAGATTCCACGTCGAATCTACGTGTTTTAGAGATGTGTCTGTCAGGGTTGAAACATCTAGACCCCCATTTAGCGTCTAGTTTACTCAGTGTAGTTTAGATTAGCGACTAGCAACCGTCGACACTTCGAGGCGTTCTGCTCGCAAAATTGTATTTTTCCAAATTACTGTTTCAGGAGAACCGCCGCCGGGGCCACGGTCGTACCCATCCTCCGAGAGGACTTCATGGCCGGAGTGAACCAGCATCAGGTTCAAAACGTGCACATCGCGTGAATGGCCCCGATTCTTTACAACGCGAATTACTATTAATTGCGGAGCCACTTTCCATCAACGAAATCTGCGCAGGAACGGCGAACATCCACGAGCACGACCACGATACTGCGACGCTGTACATAAATATCAGTTTTATCTCCCTTCCTTTCTCGAGTTTAATACTCAATTAAGTCTTCCTTCATCTTCAAGTATATAGAGACGGTGTATAACTATACGAACTTTGCGAGGGAAACCACTTCAACAGATTTCCTCAATGAATTCGCGCCGGGGCCACGAAGTCGTCGTAATAATCACGAGATATATCGCGAAATTACAATATATTGGCCGTAAATTTGCATCAGCCGAGTTCTTCGACGGACACTGCCGAATCTTCTTTGGAAGAGCCATTTTGTGGTTAACTGGAACTTCTGACTAAAGTATCTATTAGGAAGTTCCATAAGGAAGTTCCTTAAGGATGTCCACTAAGGAACTTCCCTAAGAAACTTGCTTCAGGAAGTTCCTTAGGTAAATTAGTAATAAAAAATATTGTTAGAAATGTGTTTAACTTCACTGGAAAATGAAACCTCTTATTTTAAGATACAAAAAGATAGATTAAACCTCTTAACCTCTTACTTTAAGAGATGTAAAAGAGACTTGTTTTTCTAGTATTGTCTTGTATAACCCATTTTATAGATATTATCATCCTTAAAGAAGCTCTTTCGGGAATTATTTTAGAAAACTTCATTAAGGAACTTTCTGGGGGAATCTCTTCAGGAAAATTCCATGGGAAACTTCTAAAAAAATGTCCTTTAGGAACTTCCTTAGCAAACTTCCTCATGGATATTTTAGTCAGATACGAGAACGTCCAATTATCACCGCTTAACCTCACTTTGTACAGTTTTTATTGAATGTAACTTTATAGATTGATATTTTACTACAAAACGGACCCTATACAGAAAGGCGATCTGAAATAGTATATTACGTCCACAGGCGCCCGAGGCCGATACGATGTTTTTCACGTCAGTGTAGCGTACCGAAAGTGGAACGAATTAGGTTAGAGTGCCGAGAGAGCTTAATTAGTTCCACTTTTGGCCGCTACACTGACGTGAAAATCAACTTTTCCAGAAACCCGAAATCACTGACGAATGTTCAACGGACTCCGTAGAAAGTGAGGTTATGCTACCTAGGAATTGACAATCGCCTTCCCTTCCGCCTCCAACCCACACACCCCCGATTACAAGTGTCCGTATTCTCATAAACATTTCGAAACGAGCAATCAGTGACACGACCATTCGTTGCGTCAGCCAGAAACGATTCGCACATGAGTCGCGTGTGACTAAATGTAAACCGCGAATTGCATTGTCCATCGCATTTATGACCAATGGTCGCTAATGCGAGGTGAGGTATGTTTACCTAAAAGCCGACGCTGTTTTTAATCATACATTACACTGTATGATTAAATGACTGGATATCTCGGCTGACTCAAGCGATGCTTGTACTACTGTTTTTCCCTCGCCCTCTGAAAGAAACGCTTCGTTAAGGTATCTCGTCAGTAAAATCAATTTCTACCAATTTTCTTCTAATTTTGATATAATGTTTATTATGTTCGTAGGCATAATACTGCCTCCGATATATATAGCAAAACATACTATTTTTTCTAAAATATGAAATAGAAAAAGTAACAATGCACTGCACGAAGCAATTCCTAATCGGTTGTTTTAACGAAGTGTGTTTCTCTTTGCACAAATGCAAGCAGCATTTGCAAACAAATGACAAAAAAGTGAACAAAAACTAGCCATTCGCGGCGCTCAAAAGTTGAGCCACGAACTTCGCGTCTTTGCTCCGCCAAAGTTACGATTCGGGCCGTAAAAGTGAGAGACGACTGTCGACGGCGCGTGATTGCCTCGGCGCGAACTGTTCGTCGTCGGGGAGGACTCCTCGGCGACGCAACTTGTCTCGTAACATTACGTACGGGCTAATTAAAATTCCAGCGACGCTTTCGTTAACGACAAAATGTTAATCGCCGTTTAAGTTGCTCGTTCCGAGAGACAAACATTCCGTGTACTGTACTGTGATATAGCTTTTCGTTGTTTGAATTGCGGATTCGAGTTCGGTTATTAATAAAAGCAATACCTGCAATAACTGAAGCGTGGAGGGGGGAGGAGGAACGAGGGAAAGGAATGAGAGATATCGAGGGAAACCCACATGGATGAAAAATGTTCAACGTATATGCCCGAATTTTTGTCACAAAAATGGATTTTGTCATTATTAGCCATATACAAATTATTTGGAGATTATATTATGAAAGGATCGTCATTCATAATATTAAAAAAAATTATATCCTGACAGGATCGCCATTTGTAACGTTACGATTTTGTACTAATAACTCTTCGCCATTCTAAATATTTCCACAAAATAATTTACCTTTAAATATGTGACTCAATACACAAAACGCTCAAAGTCAGGATCGCCAGTTGGAAAATTAAAAAACAAAATAACCCGAAAACCTAAATTTAGAATTGATGCGGAATTCTGAATTTTTGTTCTATTATATTTCATACTAATATCTGATGGTCACTTAATGTTTGTTGCGAAAAATATGTTTGGTTTTTTATACATAGTTTACTCTTTCCGAAGGATATAAGATTTTGTGCCTACAAATATATGTGATATATATTTAATATATTTGTGAGTTCATTAATTTACTTTTCTTATGGATGTACCAGTACATTTTATTATACAAAATTCATAACTTTTCATCGAAATACGTGTGCATACATTTTGAATAAATTTTCTTCCATGGGGGAAGCAGGCGAGAAATGCGTTTCCGTCGCGCCTAACAACGCGATCCCGAGCAATTCGGGCGACTGCCGAGCGAACAATTCGTGACGGCGATCGTTTAAGTTTCGCCGGATATTTTATGCAAGCATAATAACGTTTATATACGACGTACGTTTGTACAAAGTGTCTAAGTTAGGCCGTCGTTGACTCCGCTCGGAACGACTTAAAACACGTTTTTCAAGTACTTTTGCGCTTTCGGTTTTCAAATCGAACACTGAGCTTTGGTTAAACCCTAAGAAAAAATCTCATATGATTTCTCATATGAAAATTCATGAGATCTCATGGGAAATCGGTTGAGATTTCATATGGGAAATCGGTTGAGATTTCATATGAGAAATCATTTGAGATCCCAAATGAATTGATTAATTTTTGAAAATGTTGATAGATATTTTTTGTTTTTTGGAAAAACAATTTCTTTTGCGATCATTTTCGGATTTCGGAATTAAGTGAGAAATATATTCGCATCGTCAATTCTAGAAAGAATCATACCGTAGTAAATATTATAAAGTTTTGACATTTCAGGAATTTTATTGTAAAAATGAAAAGTTGTTTGTATTTTTACAGAAATGGATTGTACTTTAGTCTAAAATGCAATTGAATTACTACATTCAATAAATTCTAAGTGATACTAAAATGTTGAGGGTCAACGAAGGTCTACTAAATTTGGAATACTTGTGTACCTTAACAATTTCATGGTACCAAAGACAAACAAGATTTTATCTCTCAATAATAAATCAACTTTTCAAAAAAAACTCGACCCATATATTCAGACAACTTTTGTACAACTGCATTATTTTTCATACATGTGAATATTAAACTTATACTACGTATTTACACATTTGTTTTACATACGATCGTCGCATCGGCAGCCCGAATAGCACACAATATCCCTACAATGTACCCAGAATATTTTTCTGAAATATTTCAAATATGCCAGAAATATTTAGAAATACTGCCAACTATTTCTGGAACATTAACAAATTCGACCAATTTCAAACTTATTTCTACGTTTTAAAAAATTTGCCCTATCTCTTTTAGGAACTAAAACAAACTTTAACAATTTTCAATTTCATATATGTTTGAGAAATCTGGTAAATTTTTGTATTATCATTTTTTAATACGTAAGGAATATTTTTCCTGGGCATTTCTGAACCGTTCTAAGAATATTTTGACATATGTCTGGTGCAGTTAAAATATTCCAGAAAAATATTCTAGGTAAACTGAAAGAGTATTGCGTGTTATTAGGGAGTCGCTATTTAGTCAAATTTACTTGAATCACGTTAACGACACACGAAAGTCGTAAAAGTAAAAAGGTTCTAAAAAGTCGGCTGTCCATAAAAGCGGCACGTGCATTAAATCCGAAATCGAACCGCCACCTGTAAAATACTGTGCGCTGTTCGGACAAACACAGTGACCAGGAATGTCCGCGAAAATTAAAAGTAACTTCGATGTAAACGTTTCACTCGCACGCATAAATGAATAAAAGATAAAGCTATTTAACGATTTAAGAATAAAAGTAGCAGGCTCGTTCCCGGGCGGCTCGACGCAAAAAGGGATTATTTTATGGGTCACCCGGGAGCGATTTTAGGAACGAAAACATTCGCACGGACCAAATCGCACTCGTTTAAGCTAGTCGTTAGATGAGCCACAATTTTCTGTAGACGAAATGTCGACGCGACCAATCAGGATCGAGATAATTACAGTCCGAGTGATAGATTGAATTCGCACGGCGAACGTTTAAAAGTCGCAATTAAAAGTTCGGGTGCAATAAATGTTCGCATTATGATTCATTGGGGTAAAGGCCCGAGTTATGATAAGTTTCATGCTGAAAAATTATATCTTTGGGTCTAATTCTGACAGCCAGCGTTATGTAAATTTTAAATAAATTTTGGAATACTTTTGAGTGCCCAAAGAAAACATTGTTTTAATTAGTTGCATATTATATATTTTTAACTACGAAATTATAAAACTCTAAAAAATATACGATGATGATAAAATATAAGACCACTAAAACTCTTCATTTCTGTCGAAATTATCAGAATAAAAAATGCACACCAATTAAAAAAAAAACTTTTTTTGAAGCAAAAATAAACTATTCTTATCATAAACCAACCATTTCCCAATTATTTAATGAAATTAGCACTGCGAAAAATTAAAGCACCGTCAAATCGACTCCGAAAAAAATTGTACATAAAACTAACGATTCGACTGGTAATTACGGCGATTTGTATCGCAAGGAATTCGATCGTGATTTGTCGTTGCGGGCGATTCCTCGACGAAACTCATTTCGCGATGGAATTTATTCCCGCGCGCTGGTTGAAAAATGTTGTTGGATTAAGTAGCGCGATAATCGGTTCCAATTCATGTTTCCATATATAGCTGTTACGAGTCTACAGATATAAGTACGAAGTCACGAGATAACCGAAAGACGTCGGATTATTTCGACTAAACGATTTCAGATCACGGCTCTTTGCGTAAGATTGTTAAATATGTCGGATTCCAGACCGGAGAATACATTTTAATGTACGAACGAAAACTGTAGATATATATACATACGCGCATACATACAAATATATTTTAAATGAGAGGAATATATATATCTTTGCTCACGAAAGGCCAAATTATGAAATTGCGCGAGACGCGCTCCGATTTTACGTTCGCTTCGTCCTTTCCATTGACAAAATGCAGTGAATAATGCCAAGTTAGGGGATTATGAGACGGCGGTGCATTGTACCCTGGCACAGAAAGCATTCTGGCTGTCTGATTAATGTTACTGTATTAATAAACATTTAGTATCACTGCCTTAATTTAATAATTAATTTAATTATTGAATTAATTATTAAATTTAATAATTATTGAATAATTACTAGCAATTTAACAGTCCTTGAAACCACAATTTACAACATTTCTTTATTAAAAGTTAACAAAACTGTCGAAATAATTGCGAGAAATTAAAAATTATCAGCGTATAATAATAATTATTGTTCTAGGAATGTTCCTGGAATGTATTAATGTTCCCTAAATATTCGTGGAATATTATTCAATATTATTTGCTGATAGGGAAAGCATAGAGTTACATAAGGCTAAGAGGTAACGTACGGAATTTGTCACCACGGGGTCATTGGTTCGAATCCCTATACTGGCATGATGAACAAAATGAAAATTTGGGCTTAGAGTTACATAGAATTTTTTGGAAGACAATTTCAAACGTGAAATTTGAAGTAAAACCCCAGTGGAATAATGACGTTTTAAACGTTCACGAAACGTTTAATAAACGTTATGAAAACGTTTGAAATCTGTATTGCTATAGAATATGCAAAATTTCGTTTGAACTTTTCGTTTTCTTTCTGGCTCAAATTTTTTCAACCAGGAACTCCGGGCTTTTTGTACCAGGGTACGTTCACAAAACATTCCCGAAATTGTATTCCAAGACTTTCCGTTTTCGTCGCCAACTTTTCGTATTACCCTGTCGGCAAACAGTGGTGCCGCGACATTAGAGCAACATTATTTTTGTATCAAAATAATGTTACTGGAATATTTAACAAATATTCATAAAATAACTTGCGGAAATGATATTCCCGAAATGCGTTTAGAAACCAACCTGAAATGCGATTCCTAACATGTCTAGGAATGCGATTTTAATATCATTTTCCTGGAGCGAGATCACGTATCTATTTTGAATCTGTTATTTTATTTCCATCCAGTTTTTGTCAGAATTTATTTTCTGCATTTTGTCTTTCTTTTACATTTGTTTTGCCTTTATTTTAATTTCAATCTGAAAATAAAACTTTAAAATGAAGGTAAAACAAATATAAAGTTAATATTAATTAAAAAAAATGTAAGCAACATCGAACAAGACAGGAATAAATAAAGATAAAATAAAGTTTTTTAAAACAGAAACGTAATCCCATTCCCGGAGTATTTCTTCGTCGGTTATATTCGGTCATTTTCAACCGTATAAAGCTTTTCTTGGTCGACTTTTTCCGTGATTTTAATGGGCGTGCCAATTAAGCACTTTTCTATTCATACGTATGTTAAATTGCTCCCGTTGCTTGCAACAAAAATACCGAAATGTGTAAAAAAACTATCGCTTTGTCCTTTTTTTGAATCTTGAATTCCAAAGCGGATCGATGTTACGAAAATCATTGGTTTCAAGTACACATTGCCTATAGAACAAAAACTAGAATAGAGACCTAAAACACGGATTATAAATTAACACACTTTAGCTTCCAAAATGTACGACAAAGTATTACAATTACAATTCTAGTCGATTAATCAAAACGGCGAAAATGATTACGACAAATGTTATATACATAATACATATATCTGTGTGTGTATATATATGTATGTATAGACACATATGTACATGTATATAGATACATGAATTATAAATATATAAATAAATAAAAGTATATATATAAAATAAATAATTATAAAATATGAGAATTATATTGAACAGACCCGTACAGTTAAGATTTGAAAAGCCAGTGTTACAATTGTGCGAACATTGTTATTTGCGGCATTACACTTAGGCGTAATTGTATTTCGGCATTTCCATTTGTTATGCGAAGTTCCAGTTGGATTTTTGTAAATTAATTGTAAGCGCGAATTCGAATAATAATTCTAATCTAAAAAATGTTGGTTTCCTTTACCCATCTAATTAAAAAAAAAAACTCTAAATTTTCAACTTGTACATTTTCTATGAATGATTAATATTTCCTTCTGGAACTTTAATAAAAATTGCGCTTTCCTTTGACATTTGTAACTCAGTATTAATATTGTCGTTTCCTCGAGTGATTCAATCAAATGAGCCAGTTGAATTGCACGAGTCGAACAAGTAGACTAATTTCCCTGTAAAAAATGTTTTATTAAAGTGAATTCAAAAACTAATATTGTAAAATTAACAAACTGGACTTTGGAGAACAGAAATTTCGAAATGTCAGTTTTTTCAATCCACTTCTATTCCAAGGTGGAAAATAATGACATCTAAGTAATACTATTTCAATGTAAATGTCAGTAAAATGTGATACTTTATACCGAATAATAGACATTCATAATTTGCGATAATCAGCAA
This sequence comes from Ceratoteleas bidentatus, assembly GCA_022817645.1. Lineage (NCBI taxonomy): Eukaryota > Metazoa > Arthropoda > Insecta > Hymenoptera > Scelionidae > Ceratoteleas > Ceratoteleas bidentatus. The sequence continues at coordinate 11,123 of JABFPB010005037.1, forward strand.
TATAAAAAATGCCATTTAATGGAATTCTAGTGAAAATAGGATTATATTGGCCATATAGAAAGCATGTATATTTCCAATATATTTTTCATGAACAATATATCCCCGATATATTCCTAACATAATCCTAATATATTCCCAAAGTATTCCCAATATATTCCCATTTTTGCAATATCTTAGGAATATATTGCAATTGCTGCAATATATGTATAATATATTTCTATAATTCGAATACATCTCTAATTATTACAATATATTGGGAATATATTGGGAATATATTTCTCTTTTTACGAGGGAATATATTTCTATTTTTGAATTCCATTAATTCCATGAACTTTTATCTTGGAACAGAAATCGATTGCACAAAATTCACATTTCTAAATTTTTAAAAACCCACCGTCCAGATAGTGAATTGCGAATTATCCAATCCTATTCTGCTAAATTCATTTTAATCAAAAACTTTTTACAGGGTTCGTTTCTTAGGTGTACCGATTAAATTGCGCCAGATTTTATATCCTCGTCTAGCTAGGGACAAGATTCGTCGATGTGACTTAAAAATTTTGATGTTTTCATTGCTAAAATTTTATCAAAATAACGTTAGCAATAAAGTGATGTTTAATTATTGTCGGTGAGATACGAGTCGTTAAATTAAATTAACGAGAAACACAATTAGAACAAATATAAATGCATAAATAAATAAATATAAATATAAATATATATACGTACGTGTGTGCGTACATACACGTACATATATGCAAAGATATGGATAAAACTAAATTTATATGAAAGGTGTTATTTTAAATGATAACTTCCGTTCTTTGATTCGAAGATGCAAACGAAAATGCAACTCAACATATCGAAACGAAATATTAAACTACACGCGGATTTAAGTTGAAAGTCGTTCGTTCGTCGACAAAGACATTGTTCCGAAAGAGGCGTTTTTCGAGAAAGTGTCTTCGTCGTCCATCTCGGTGAATCGGTTGCATTAAATTGCGTATTACAATGGTGATTACACAACAAAAATATGATATTTCTATATTTATGATTAAGATACATTAGTGTAAGGAATATCGTTAATATTATTATTGATTTGTAACAAATTACAAACGATCACGCAAGCTTATTTGCCATAATGTGATTTTACGATTTATTAGTAGTTTCTCTTGTGCCAAATAAATTCTGTATGTACATTAAGCATATTGCATTTTTATTCCAATCCTGTATCGATTTCCTCTGTTTCATGATTTTAGTTATTGTATGTGAAAGTGTAAATGAAAACATAAATTAACAGTTTCTATTTTCTTATACAGTTTTATATAAAATAATAAATTAATATTATTCATGTATTATTATTTTAGTTATTAAAATTTAAGAAATAATTAATTAAAAGCATGTGTTTCATTAATTGATTGTATTTCAACATTAGTTACATTTCTGTTTAATTTACAGAGATAAATCTTACGTAGTAACTTACAAAATAAACAAGAAAGTTTATGTACAGATTGATTAATTATCATTTTAATTATATTCAGACATAGTCTGAAGTCAGTCATTAAGGAGTACTATCATCGATTTAAATATGGACACTCGTAAATCCGAGAATCAAATGAATGCCTCCAACGATGAAATAAATGAATTAAATAATGCCATTTTATATGATGAGGAAACGAAGTTGCAAGATTCTCTAATCTGCTTTTGCAGATCTCAATAGCAGATCTCAAAAAGCAGACATCGGAAATCATTACGAGAATTTCTTTTAAAGTTTCCAATTATTGTAAACATTATTTCACTTTGAGAATTATCTGATATTTCTGGGTGTGGGGAAAAATGTTTTTTTCCCCACAAAATCTGATATTTCTTTTTACCTGATATTTCTGGGCGTGGGGAAAAATATTTTTTCCCCACACCCAAAAATATCAGATAACTCTCAAAGTGAAATAATGTTTACAATAATTGGAAACTTTAAAAGAAATTCTCGTAATGATTTCCGGTGTCCCCTCACATCTACCGTCCTTGTGTTATAAATAATAAATCATTAATTATATGTACAGTATAATACAGTTCGAGGTTCTTATGTGTAATATTACGGTTTTATTGATCGCTTTCAATTATCGCTGCATCGCCCGAACTTGTTCCGTAACTTCTTCCAATTTGTTGGAACTTTGTTCTATAGCGTCTAGTTGTTTCTTCAAGTTGTTAGTTGTTTTCCCAAGTTTCTTCAAATTGGCCTCGGCGTTCTTCAGCCCGTGCTCTTGTTGAACAAAATTCTTCACAGAGTGCATGAGGATCTGAAATAAGCATTATGTCATCATTATTGAATTATAAAATATTAAATGGCTTTAAAAATATTAACCTGATCAATATAATAACAATAATACTAATAGCGAGATATAGAATAAAAGTTACACCAAACGTGAGAGAAAAAACTATGAGATATTTATAACATATATATATGTAATTTTGAATTTCCTTTGAAATTTTAATCAATGTCAATTTGACGGAGTCAAATTATTTTAAAGTAAATATAATAAAATGGTTAATTTTTCGACCAATTTAGACTAATAAATATTTTTAAACTAAATTTGTCAATTTAACGTTTCAGCCATTTGTAGTTGGCCTTGTTCAGAAAAAATCATATCAAATGAACTGGTCTTTGGGAGAAGAGATTCTCCATGTCTTATGAATTTCAGGAATATTGTTGTTGTTGTTATCCTTTAATGGCTATAGGAGCATCATGCCATACGGGCCACTCCTGTACGCCAATGAAGTTAGAATTATCTCCTATTTTTACGCCAGTT
>JABFPB010005038.1:0-13909 GCA_022817645.1 Ceratoteleas bidentatus
ATTCCAGATTGATTTTTTCACGCGATTCTTTTTATTAAATATTATCATTTTTACAAACGCTATTAACTCCCCTATTAGCTGACTAGTCTAAATGTAATGCGATAATTACATATCGGTTTAAAGTTATGCAGTAGAACACGTTTAGTTTTTTTGGTTACACAAGTTGAAAAATACAGTACTGAAAAATGTATAAACATAATTTATAAATTTAACTCATAATAATATACGAGACAGAGAGAAAAGTCATTTTCGCTTTCTTTTTCTCAAATGGTTGGATAACTTTTAAACTTGTTACATATACACTTTGAAACTGTTTCAAACTTTTGTTCATTTTTCTTGCAAAAGAGCCCTTGACCTCAATTTTCGTATACTTACTTAGTTACAACGAATGTTGTAACTAATAAACTGCGACCTTCATGTTTATATAATCGAATGTGAATCAAAATAATAATACAATTTAGAACTATTTTCCTAAATAGTTTCATTATGTTTAATTTTCGAAACAAAACAAAGATATCCTCCTCAAACATGGCGTGTCCTGGCACTCGAACTTGCAAAATTAAAATATTCCCGGATGAAGTACCAAAACCTGGGAAGAAAGTTCTGACGTGTATAATCATAAAAAGCAGTAAAACGTGATCCAGGAATGTGATTCGACTTGAGATGAACATAACGCATCTAATCTTGAGCTCAGTTCCATGACGTGATAACAATACCCGCACATTCTTCTAAAAAATCGACGCCCTATCAAAACTTCAATAAGTCTCAAAATATAAATATTTTACATTTTGAGTCTCCAAAATAAATATTGTATTTCTCAGTAAATTGTTTGATCCTTCTATTCTTTAACATTTTCACCATTTGTTGTACACCGGGTATAAAACCAATGATAACTTTAGCATGTTATACATTCATTTTTAACAATCATTATGCTGGCTCAAATTAATAAAGACAAAACGTTGTGAAAAAGGCGTCGGTTGTTAACATCGATCCGTCTTTGAAAGCAAATATCGGCATAACATCCTCAGCTGCTTAAACGAGGGAGCTTTGGGACCAGCCTTTCAAGTCTCTGGGTATTATCGAGCCCGACACGGAGCCATCGAGGCAGCCACTATTTCTCCTCCTGCACGTTGCAAGAACCGAGTTCCTTTCGTCGGCTAGACAAGAGAGAGCTGGATGCTAGTTGCTCGGGTTTGTGCGCTACTTCAGTCAGCGAGCGATTGTCGTTCCGACCCGCTCTCATTCGAAGTCGCTTTTGACGGCGACAGCCAACTCTAAATGCTTCGCGAAAAAGGACGCGAAATAAGAAGCTCTGCGTCTGTGCATTCGAGAAATGCAGAGTCAGCCATGAGAATGCTGCGCCAATATGTAAACAGCGGGAGACAAATGGTGGTGACGAAATAAGATGCGCAACACCAAATTTACGCGCTTTAATTTTCTTCAATTTGAGTTAAATTTCTCCAATTAAAAAATCGTTTGTGGACCGATTTTTTAATATCGGTCGACAAACGATTGTAATATCGGGGGAGTGAAAAATTCCCTAGCGTGGCTGCGAAAATCACGTTAAGGCAAAAAGAAGAGCAGAGAATGAGATAAGCGATGAACATTTTTAATGAGCAGCCGCGAGCGATTTCGACAGAAAGACCTGGATGTCGCTGGTGGAGACGAACCGGATAGCCTCAGAGAAAACGTAAAGCGTGAGTGCAAGTTGCAGAAAGGGACGATCGTCCACAGTGCCGAAGACAAAGGTGCATCGTTACCATTAACGGCAGCGACCAATTGTTGAGATTATCGTTTAGGTATCAGTGTGTTCTAAGTTGTACGATATAAGTCGGGAAGCTGCTTGAATCTATTGATTATCTCCAGTATTCTGTCAGTTTTATCATTACAAATTGTCTAAAATAAATATTAATTTATGTATTTATGGTGCTTTTATTTTGATTCTAAGAAGTATTTACTATAGTTGCTGATTATTCTTAAGATAAAATCAATTCTAAAGGCTTTGTAACATTGTTATTATATATAATTAAATAGTGTCCAAAAATGTCCTTACAGTATTAAAGTTTGATATATCGTAAAATGGAATTTTCAAAATAAGGAATGAGCATGCCCAGCCTGAATGTCATAGACTTATTTAATTTGTAATAAAAGAACTATTTTTCCAAAATAAAACACACAATACCCTTCAACTGTTGGGTTCCAGCGATTTAGACACGTTTTCTTCAATTATACGTTCATATGATTTAACTTATATTATATTTTTGTATTAGTTAACTCTAAATTGTAGATTGCACGATAATAAACATTTTAAAAACATATTTTGACTTCAAAGACAAAATCTATTTTAAAAATAAACCACAGAAACACGATTCGTGCAGCGCGCAAGAGCGTGAAATTTCTAAATCGAAGCGGAGCTTGTTTCGACGCTTCAAGTCCACGAGAACGTGCTTCAAATTAGTATGACTATAGCGCGCATGCCGGCGGTAACAGTGTAGCGCGAGATTAGTCCTTGCGTAAAATCAGTCGACACTTTAAATCATTTTGCAACAAATAATTGAAACCGAAGTGGGCTTTAATTAAAAAAAATGAACGAATGGTGTACGCGTATTACACGTACTGCGCGCCAAGTCGGTTAATAAAGTGCTGCGTTTCAATGCATCAAACGAATTACTGACACTCAATAATGGATCCTACAATATTCGCATGTAATAGGATTACACGAAATAAAATTGCAACTGATCAAATTTTTACCGTAATGCCGGCGTTTTGCGAAATTAAATTTAGCGAACGCGCTTTTTTCATTCGATTTTTCTGTTTATCCAGCGCGGTGGAGAACTGGCGAACGCGCACCGCGGTTAATAAGAACGTGCTTGAAGCTAAAAACGAAATTTCACGAGACGTATATTGCGCCACTTGACAAATATGCCGAGCGAAATGAGTCGGCCATACGTTATAGGTTGAACGCGTCGTCGAGTTGACGAGGGTTTAAACCCTTTCTGCCAAATCGAGATATCTCTCGATATCTGCGCTGACCGCACCCTGTCGACCCGTCGAACACGAACGCAACCAACGAGGGGTATCATCAAGGCTCTAACTAGCACACAACCTATACATATCAACCAGCTGTCACTTGCCGTTTACGGCATTAATGAATAGGTGATGGCGGGTTGCCTTGCACACGGTCGATTACGGAGATTAAAGAGTTAATATCGCGGAATTCAATAACGCTACATGACAAAAGATTTGCGCTATTTCGTTGTCGCAGGTTACGTGAAAGTGACAGCAAGGTGCACGGCTCACCGTAGTGCGCAGTCGAAAAGGGAGAATGAAGTTGTAACGAATTTTGTATTTCAGTTTAGTTGTGAATCGCGTTTTTGTTGCAAGTGTAGGGTAATGTTTTTGTTTTTCAGCAAGCGGAGGAAGAAGAGTACGTTCTTGAGTTTGGACAAAAAGTGACTTGACGCTAGCACGTTGACTTTCACTCCCTAGAAAACAACAGTGTAGTTTTTTACTTGCTTGGACACGGTTAAGATAATATCTGTGGATCCCTCTCGGTAAAACAGAAGGATGACCATTTCACACTGTGAAAACAAAAATCGCGAACAGAGTTATGGGCTTTCGTCTCACGTGACTACTGGAATTGCATTTCGTACAGAGATAATCGACAAATTTAGACCAACACTGGGAAAAACAAGTCTCTTAGATATCTCTTAAAATAAGAGGTTATACTAAGTAAAGAAAGTAACGAATCTTTTTGGCTACTTTGTATCTTAAAATAAGATACATTTACTCTCTTTTCGGACAAAACCTCTTAAAATAAGAGATTTCATTTTCCAGTGAACTCAAGCAATTAATTGACGGTGGAATCCGTATTCAATTTTAATATGTTCAAATTTAAAATTTAAAATATTCAATTTGTATTCAAAATTTAATTATACCTTACACATTACATTGTTAGACGTGGGATGTATAGTGAATTATTCAGATTCCCATGCAATTTTCGCTTTATTTAAATTAAAAAGCCGACAGCCCTTGGGTATCGAATACCCATTTGCGACGTAATATTTTCCGGTGCAATGTAAAATTTTGTTTCATTTAATCCGACATCACACATTTGATTAAAATGCTCAGTGAAAGCGCTTTCACTCAAGAGTTTATATTTCGCCGGGATGTCTGACAACATTTTAAGTTTTCTACTGACTTCGCGTCTGACTTAAGTTGATGTCTATCTCTCGAATGTTCTCTACGAATAAATATATAATTACGGCTCCGACCGCATTTCATGTTCCTGAGAATTGCGATAGTCATTAGATGATTTTACGCGACGAAATGTTGCGAATTACGAAAATGGGCTTTCGTGTATACACGACCACAGAAATCTCCATCGTTTTCTGTCGTTTTTCACGTTGAGAAATAAGGAACGAGGAATAAAACAAAAAAGGTCGGAAAATCCTCGAATCGATATACGCGTCGGAGCACAAGGGAAAGCCCAGAGGTTACCCAAATTGGCAGTGTGAGCACGGATACATGCTGCTGCTCTCGTACAGCTTCGTGGCAAGAAAAGAAGAATAGATAAGAGAAAAGACGGGAGGTTTCGTACGCGACGGAGAAAGAATGAGCGAAGGATGAAAGAAAAAGCAGCATCGCTATATGTTCAGCCAGCGTACGTATTTTGTTATTTTATAACGGGGGTGCTAAAAGTTATACAAACATTTATTTACGTAAAAAATAGGGTTTTAATTATTTCGTTTTATCTATCTATATTTTGTTTCAAGAAGATTAATCATTTATGGAATTTCGCAAGAAACCAATTATTTTGAAGGGTCAAATGTAATTGTTGATTAAGAAACTACGAGAAAGTATATTAGGTTGCTGCAGTGGCGAAGCACAATACCAAGATCGGCCACGTTCTTCTTGGTCAAAAATTGTTTCACAATTGCGGCTTTGCGTGCTGGAGCATTGTCGTGCAACACGAACCAATCTCTTGATTGATACAAACATTGCTTGCCGTATTAATTATTTGGAGAATCATTTTTTAATATCTTTATATAAAGTTCCAGAAACACATTAATACGTCAATTTGCCGATAATTTCAGTTGTCAATAATAAAGAATATTGTATTATTTGTTTTAATTCGACCCAATTTGAGATGTTGGCACATTCTTCTTACTGTGTTTGCTTCTTACCTTAAATACATTCAGTTGTTAAATTAAAATGATATTGTATAAAAATTAGCTAGTTTGAATATTTACTGAATTTCTTCTTAGTTTAGAATGTTCAGAAAAGAAACATTTAAAAAAAACTAATACTTCGAAAACGCAATTTATATGGATCTGCAGTAATATATTATTCTATTTTCGTAGTCGGTATGTCCATCTCTGCAAAAAAATTATAGATTAACTCATCAAATAATAAATTAAATAATTTTTACAATTTTTTGTATTGCCACAAAAAAGTTTTTTTTGCTCAAAAAACTTTGTACGTTTTAAGAATATTTCATTCCATTTTCTATTACAAGGAGAAAAATGTGTTGCCGTTTTAGGCAATGAACACAACATGCGGTTTTCGGCATTCTCTAGACGTTATTAAGGGGGTACATACACCTAAAATGACAAAAATTGTAGCAATTTTTATTCGCAACATGAAAAACGTAATTGACAAACGGTTACGTTATTTGATAGATCATAAGATAAAGTTTTAGATGGATTTTTTTGTGTAAAATAATTTATTTCGTGTCCCAAAATCTGGCCCACCAAAGTGTTAGGACACTGGCTAAGATTACAGTCTATAGACAGCCGCCATTTTGTTGTAAATTGATATTTTTTGAAATCGAACGATTAATATCTAAAAATGTTAATTTCCAACAGGTCGTGCAAAATTTCAACGAATTTTGTTGTATAATTCTCGAATTATCATGGTCACCGGTTTATAAATCAAGATTTGCGGTGAGCCATATTTTGGGACACGAAATAAATTATTTTTCACTACAAAAAATCCATGTAAAACTTTATCGTAACATTATCAAATAACGTAACCGTTTGTTAAATACTTTTTTCATGTAGCGAAAAAAATTGCCACATTTTTTGTCATTCTAGGTGTATGTACCTAGAATGACAAAATATGTTAATAGCCAACGATCCATGCAATAAACGATCGTCTAAGTGACTAATATCGACATTTACAAAAGCTGCGGAATTTGAGAATGCCAGCCAACTTCACATCCGATTTTCGCATGGCTCCACTGTCGATTTTGGTATAACTCCGCCCTCTTTTTGTCAGCTTAAGCCGACGAAAAGAGGCCGCGTTTAACCGAAATCGACAGTGGATCTATGCAAAATTCGGATGTGAGTTTGATTGGCGTTTTCCGCATGCATGGCTATCGATAAACGCTAACAATCGATCCAAACTCCGCAGCTTATTTAGTTAAACTCCGTGATTTTCTAACATGTTCCTATAGCAAAATTCGGAACAGATTTCTCTCTATTTAGGCTCACTATTCACAACAGAGCTGTTGAACATGCATGAATAATCAAAAGATTACACACTGATGGGATAATTTTGATAAGCCGTCTGGATATGCACTGTAAAAAATCCTCTGCCAATTTTACACCCGTTTGTGTAGAATCGATCTATTTTTACACCATTTGGAATAAAATAAACACTTTTTGGTATACTATAAACACTCTTTGGTGTTAATTTTAACTAACCAAATAGTGTTAATTTTACCAAATAGTGTAAAAACAAATCGATTCTACACCAACGGGTAGAATGTAAAGTTGGTGGAGGATATTTTACAGTGTACATTTTGTATTTACGTTTTTCTACCATAGAAGATATTTTCTTTAAAAATTGTATCACTGTCCACATAATTTACAGTTTCCTCGTTTATGGCGCGTTTATTATATAATCAGTTATACAGGGTGTACAAAGTTCCAGGACGGTCAAAAAAACCTTTTTTTATGAAAAACAAAAAACACGCATGTTTATGTTTTTTGTCCACAAAAATTGTTTTGACCGTTCCGGAGTTTTGAGTACACCTTGTATAATACAGTATACATTATATACTCTTTGCAGTAATAATATTTTGTAATTAGATCTTTATTCACAGCCGGAGTAATAAGAACGGAAGATAATAATATTTACAATAATATTGTATATATGATATTTTATCTACAATTTGTTTACTTAGTTACGTTCAATTGGCAGAGACTAGAAAACTTTTTAAATAATTTTGAAATAACTTCAAAACATACTATCAACATACATTATAAAAAATACAAAATATTACCATATTTCAAGTGAATACTTGTATTTTACCACAGGCTTAGTTATTTAGACCAGAATAAATATAAAAAGCTGTTTTTAATAATAATTATTTTTAAGGGATTTGAATCGTAAATCCGGGCTGTTACGATAGCAAAGTTAAAAGCTTTAAACTCCATTAATTTTTTAACAACAATATTTTGTACACAGTTAATAACAAATATTTGTAACACGAAACATTAATCATAAAATAAAATTTCAATTAGTTAAAAATGCATTTTCCTTGAATTAAGGAACTCAATTTTACCTTAAAATGGTAATAACAAATAATATCACACGCTATAATCACAGTTTCAAACCGTATCACCTTAATTTAATACAACAAATCCTTTCTACTCTTTCAGATCAGTTTTTTTCAACAATACCACAAATCCTACCCTTATATTTTTACCGAACATTTTTCCAAACACTTCGCTTCTTCCTCCCCATATCCTCATTAAACTATCATCGAACCACCCCCACCTCTAATTTCACCCAAAAAACTTAATCACCCCTCTTCTTCTCTCTAAAAAGCTCAAAAACCGTTCTCCCCTCCACCCCCCACACCCCTCACTCGTCCCGCACCTACTCTAAAAATCTGAACCCTAAATTCCCATTTTTGCAAAAACCCAGCCGTTCCCGAACCGCGCGGCCACCCAGTATGCACTAGAGCGAGAAAAAGAATGGGAAAGAGAGGGCGCGATTGGAACGGCACGTATGCAGTAACGCGCGCGGTGGCGTGTGCTTGTGTTTCGGTGGGTGTGCGCGTATATAGCGCGCTCGCTCACAAGCACACGTCGTTCGGGTCTCGTGCCACGAACGGCACACGTTCAGCCGCTCTCCCACTTATTACGCGACGAGCGGCTGCGATCGTGCCCGCGTCACTCGTTTCGGGATTCAAAAATGATGTCCGCGGCGCGCGCGCGATTTCCCTTGGCGACGCGTCGCCTCGCGCTCGCCGCGGTCCCGGCGGGCTGCGGTTCGAGACCTGCCCAGGAGGCAATTTTATCTCGCGCGGCCGTAATCGAGCCCTCCGGGGCGCCGCGGGGCGACGCGGGATAAGCGATTCCGAGGTCGCAGCCAATACTTTTGCGATGCGCGAGAGCGGCAGAGAGAGCGAGAGGGCGGCGGTCGGACGAGGACGCCGACAGCGGAATATCGAGGATACTTAAACGTGGCGCGGAGTAGAGGCCAGAGGCGCGGATGGAAGCGGAAAAGAGCGCGCAACGTGGCGCGGGATTTGGCTCTCTCTGTGTACAATTCGCGTGGATGTGGAAGTGGAAGCACGAGTGGAAAAGAGCCCCCGGAGGCAGTGGCACGGAAGCCAGCCGCTGCCTCTCGCAAAATGCCGCCGTTTCTAGCCATCCAACGGGTGTCGCGTTTATTCGATCGGAAGGATTTTTGGGAATTGGGGGATTTTTTTAGAATTTTTGTATTTTTGGGGAGGGGAGGGTTGGTACAGAACGAAGAACGGGAGTGCGAGGGGAAAAGTTACAGTCCTAACAGACAAATCCACTAAATTTCGTAGATTCACGCCGAATCTACGTCGAATCCTCGTTCGAATATTCATCCACGTATATTCCACGTGGATTCCATGTTTCATGTCTATTAGGGAGAGTTAGAGGGGAAGGGATGAATCGAATAAGAAAGGCGTGCAGATTCCCTGCTGGAAAGGAAAATCTGGCAACAGTATGGCGTAGATCGGCAAAAAGCTGGATCGCGAGCCAGACTGTTGCCATACTGATGCCATATGGTTGCCATCCCCTTGCCATCTCGTTGCCTGACTTTCAGTCTGGCATCCAGACGTCCATTTTTCAACGCGGGTTTTTAGATTGAGGATTGGAGTTTGGGGAAGTGTTTTTTTTCTAATCGTGGCGTGGTTATGCGATGAACAATGTTATTTTTATACAAAAGTCTTGCGGAGATAATCTTTCGGGTGGTTTGGTTTCAGTCGAGAACTTTCTCTAGAAGATGCATTTATTGTTGAGAGGATAGTTTTCGATTTTTAAATCAAATTGTGTATGGTAAAATTTGTTTTTTTCACAAAATGCGTTTTACGAAAATACATTCGACAAAAAATAAACGCAACGTGAAGGATATATTAGGCCGTTTCTGTCATTCAACTGAATTTTTGTATTTACTCTTCCCAATTATAATATAAACGAATTTATAATTAAATAAAAGACTAGCTGCCATAGTATCACAATATGAAAAAATGAAGAATTCGTTTTTTCTACGATATATCTCGTATAGTATACGAAATTTTCACAGCTTTTACGAATTAGTTTTCTCAGTCCATCAAATCTTGAATTTCGTCCAGGCTACAATGTCCAATGCAGTGATTACAAATATTAGGAATATGGAATGTCAATCCTTTGGCTTTGATTGCAGGTAATAGATGGTCTTTGATTATGGCTAACTTAATTTATAAATCTTCTTGTGAGATTGGTTATTTTCTTCTTACAAGCATAAATACTTCACATTTACTTTATAATTTTATACTTGATCTCTTCCATCGCGCAAATAATAGAAAAATTATTTAATTAATTATTTAAAATAGTTTCTACTCAGCTTTTGTAGCCCAAAATTATTAATATTATTATTATTTTTTTCATTCCATGCCTGCCGTCGCTATAGCTCCGCATAAGCGATATTGGCAGATACAAAAATTAAAACCAATCATGCGGCACCTGAAGGTGTCACGGTGAGCCGCTGGCGTTCAGAATTACTTTAGATTAAGAAAACTGAAAAAGTTGAAAAATATAGGAACTGAATTGTAAAATGTTGAGAATTAAATCGACACTCTATGTTCATCGGTGTAGGCCAATAAAAAGTTGGTCGAACGTTTCATCAAATATCTGACAACTGAGCAAATATATGCTCTACGAGTTATTTGTATAAATATTCCATTTATACCTATAGGAGAAATAAATGTTATTTCTGCTTCAAGTTGCACAATACTTCCTCTCAAATTTGAATAGACACCAGACCAATCCGAGGGATAGTCCCAGAAACGTTTAGAACGCTTCCGTGCGGCGGGTATGAATCATTGTATCTGGTGATACCAGAATCCAACATTTTCACATTACCCCTAAGTTGCCGCTGAATGCCGGAAGATATAGTGCAGATTACATAATGCAATTCATTAATGTAATGTAAAGGATCTTTGCACATGGCAAGTGTGAAAAATCAGTACACATTTGAGTGACTGTACTCCTGAACCTCAGACGGTGCACTAATTTTTGTTGAAACGTAAGAACCAACTAATTGAAGTAAGTATACTAACATATTATCGTGCAGTATTTCTCAACATATGTTTACAATAGACTTCCTATATCTTCCCCTTATTATATATTAAATATTTCAATTTTTTAACAAAAGTAGAAAAAATATTTCTGAATTCTCAAGTAAATTTTTCATTATAGATTTATATTCTTGTGAATTAAAATAGGTTCGCTATAAAAATTACCACAATAATAAACTGCAATAACAAAAAAACTATTAATAATAATAATAATTTTGTTTAGCAAAAGCTTAGTGCTTAGTGAGCCAAAGCTTAACATATAAATGTATTTTTGATAATTTGATATTATATAATATTTCATATTTAATATTATATTTCATGTTAATTTAGGTTGAGCATTATGTGCACTACAGTGCAAAATCATGATTAACCAATTGTACATTTGATTTGGATAAAGTACGCCATAATAATAAAACCTTCAAAGTAGCCAAAATATGTTGTAATAATTTGATCAGCTAACCAGGGATATCTTCTGCAATATTTTTTGTATATTTTAAATAATTTTCGTAAACGTCAAAATTCCATTCATTCCTTTTTGCATACAAATATTATCTCCATCAGACAAATATAGCCCGAGACAAATATTCGAAATAATTTTTAACCAGCATTGAAGGGCCGCATTCAGTAACAGGTTTACATTAAAATATCTCAAAAACCATTTATCTTAGGGCCCATTATACTTAAAGCTAGGGAAATGTTCCTCATGCTATCAGGAATATGTGTGTCAAAAATGGGGAAAATCCCTAGTATAGGAAATGAGATATGATAATATATTTAAGCGTGACGAATATCGTTAGAGCTTTTAGGCAACCGCCATGTGAAAGTATTCGAAGTTAATCGTCGCGCGCTCAAAAATATCGTCATATCTCAATTTTTACAGTACGAATTTTCCTTATTTTTAACGTACATATTCCTGGTAGTACTAGGAACATTTCCCTTACTGCAACTCCCCAATAGAACTAGATGTATATTATACATATATTAGACGGACATTCAAACATAAAATAGATATATACATCTTTAGCTCACTTCACTTTATTTCGCAAACTCGTCTATTACACAAAATCGTCTATTGCTCTAATAACGCGGTAGCCGAGTAGTCGATCGTTCGGCTGCAAGCAGATAACTGATTCAGAAAAACAAAAGCGACTCGGCCTTATCGCTCGGCCAGCTTAAAATAATTCGAAAATAAACAAGCGCGGTGCAAACGCCGACCGTTTAGGTTTTCCTCTCTAACATATAATATATGTATATTATACATATACTAGATGTATATAAAATGTATGTTCTATCAGGAACTATATAGTTCTAAGATCAATAGTTTTCGAGCTACTTTAATGTAAACTCAGTGTTGTTTACACAGCGGCGGTTGCCTGTATTAAGGGGCTCGCCGAGCACATAGCCTGTTATTGCGTGCGGCCCTTCATTTACCCAACAAATGTTTAATTCAGATTATAATATTCATAATTCACACTTTCAGTGAGACATATAAGAAATTTCGTTTATTTAACGACATTTCATAAATGTCGTTAAACAAATAAGAAATTAGCCAAACGACCCAAATTTTATCCATTGAAAAACAGAAATGGGAAAACACTACCATCTATCTCAACCATACAACTCCGAAATTTTGAATAAGATGGATCCACAATACGCACGCCGCGATCGTTTATATAACCGTCAATATGAAGCTAAATTAAAATAAGAATATTGAATTAAAGAAATTTTAATTGAAATAAATTGTAGAATATAACATATCGTAAGATCTGTAGTAGATATAATTTGCTGTATCTAAATTGATTATGAGAAAAACGGTTTGTAACGGTTTTGTTTGAGCGTGGTTTATAAAATAATTGGAGTCTGACATGGGGGCGTGGCTTATTAGAATGGAGCAAATTTTCATAGTTTCTTTAAACTGGAGGTATAACCTAAGAAGCATACTTATAATTTACTCAGAATCTCTTCATTTCATGAAATTTGTTTCACTTATAATGAAGTTACTGTGAACATTTTGAAAAATGGAATCAAAATGGTGAAAATAATTCTGATCCAAATGACATATGTTGAAGCATGTTGAAGTATATCAGACCTTAACTGACTAAACATTTCGTAAAATTCATTTAATCTTTTTCTAAAATATCTACGCAGGTAAAAATGAAAATTTATGGCACATTTTTGTCCACATATGCACCATATACGGTACTTTCATATATGGCTGCATATACTTATCTTATATGTTGCACATATGTTTTCAAATATGCTTCATATACGGGCATATGTGTCAACCTAATATATTGTATATATGTAGCGTGTACGCAACATATTTGTACATACATGTTTGCCATATATGTGCCATGTGTGTTCAGTTTTGCAAAATTTATATGCTTTTATATCTGCTTTAATATCTCAAAAAATGTATGAATGAGTAAATTGATACCTATAACTTCATTTTACAACGTTATTGTTTTGTTATTAAAAATGTTTACGTTGCATGTAATATCCGTAATAATCTGTATTATTTATATATAAATATTATTATCGTGAACGTAAATTATACTATTGGCAACGTTTTCATTTCGGATTCAAAATTCAACAGTGTCTGTGTGCCACAGGTGCTCGGAAAAGGGATGATCTATAACCTGTTCCATCTCTGTTTACCACGTGGGCGTCGAGACTCTATTGTGGGACCGAACCCATAGTTCCATGAATTCCTTCAGCACTTTCCCCTCAAAGCACCTGACGGGATGGACGTCCATTGTCAGGCCTATAAAGAAATCATATTGAAAGTTATTTATGTTCCACACTCAAAATTATACTGTGTTACGAAAGATGTGACGTTAAATTCTGTGAATTTCACTTAATGTCACAGTTTAGAAGGCGGTAAAATAAAGATAAAATATTCTTTATAATTCTCTAAAAATACATTGATTATTCATTAGTAAAATTAGAAATTTATTATTTATTAGTTATCAAGAGCTTACAACACGATTTTTAATTTAAACAGTGTCATAGCTTTTTTAAATTTAATTACAAAATAAAAATATATGGTTTTTATGAATTTTACTGCCAGTTCCTTATCGTACATGTTTTGTTGCACAAAGCCAAAATTAATTAGTTACATATTGCCCTCGAACTACCGATTTATCTAACGCGTATATAGATTGCGGGATATAGATTCCCGTTATACCCATTGGATTGCTTTTTGTAGTCATTTATTGAACAATATACTACACGGAGAATAAAGTTTCATAAAAAATTACTATACTTTATAAGAACGATGGCGTTTAGAAACATAATTTCAGT
>JABFPB010005039.1:0-13916 GCA_022817645.1 Ceratoteleas bidentatus
TGAGATGTAATGGGAGGTGGTTTTTAGTGCGGTAAAAGTCCCACACACTGTGTAGCACGGGCTGCACAGCGTCTTTTAAAGATTTTTACACCTGCCCACGAAAAAAAAACGTAAATAACAAAAACACACTCATACATACACAAACGTAGATTTATTGCTATGTATACATATAAGTACATACTCACAATCATGTATATACACCAATACACACATACTACATATACACATGTGCAAACATAGATTTATGTTATTAATTGACTACATACACATACAAACACAAACATACATATACGGTCACACACACTCACACAATCTTATACTATTACCCACACTACATATATATCATGTTCATAGACGTACCATCGCCTCAAAGCAATAATTTGCTTCAAACAATGTGAAGAAAAAGTTTCAAACCGGATCACATCAGGCAAAAAGTAATCGGTAACTTACATGTTCACCAGATTGCAATGCCTCCTGTTCCGCTACCGGAATGACTGCCGCTTCGCACTTTAGTTTACATTAGTCTATTCATTTAAACAAGTTTCAAATGGGGTCAGATGAGACACGATTTTGTAACGCTATCTCCCGGACTATAGTAATAGGCCGCCAAGTACCTAACTGCAAAGCGAATGAAAAATGTAATTCAGTTAGAAATTAAAAAAAAGCAACTGAAGATATGTATGATGACCATTTTGTACTTCATATACATGATATAAAAATGTTTTAAATTTTGAAGGGAATGTTAGAAAATATTTCTGATTGTTGGTTTTGAATTATATTTGGAGGTGCATTTAAAATTATTAAAATGTACTTGCGCTTTTTATCTTATATAAGTATTTTATGTCGCGGTTTTTATTATTGTTTTTATTAGAGGTTTAATATTGTGGGATTTCTTTGTTTAGTAACATTTTCGGTTTTTGGTTTTCATACATTATGAAAATGTACTTGTGCCTTTTTTGTTATATCAGTACCTTATGACGCGGTTTTTATTAGAGTGTTGAATGTTGTGGGATTTCTTGGTTTGGTAATTTTTTTTGTAATTTTTGGTTTTTTGGTTTTCATAGTTCTTATGTAAAGGATTTTATTTACTTTTCGGAACATTTTCCCGACCTTACATAATTATTCGAACATTGCGTGACGAGTCGCTTTTCCGCTCTTTGAATTTGCCGAATTCGCGAAATTGCGGAATCGATATTCAAATGCAAACAGGACTCAAAAGCTGGCGATCTGCGACTATCAGTGAGAATTGTTTGCGTAACATCCATGACACTATTTCGCATGCCGGCAGCGATTGCCCGGAAGTTTGCGTGACATTGTGTTCTCAGCCTATACGTGTGTGTATCGATTATTAAGCGTAATAGTGGGAAAATATTGCTGAAGTTCCAGCGTTGCCAAACGTATGAAAATGCGCACACGCGTATGGATAAACATGGCGGCGTGTGGAAATTTTCATCCACACGCTTGAAATGCATCCAAATAATGAAAATGTGCTGCAAAAAGCTAGGTAATGAACAATAATCGATGAAATAATGCATTGTACGATAATTTAAGTGATAATTAGTGATTAATCATGAATTCAAGTGAAAAAAATTACATTTCATTAAATTCAGTCCGGTTTACAACGCAGAATACGTATGCAGCGTAGTGGATTAAGTGGTGACAAATCATAACTTTTAATAAAGCATGATCGAGAAAAACGTTTTTTCGCGAATTTTTGTCGTCTGTATTTTTAAGCTTAAGAATACCCTGTAAGTGTAAAAAATATTTTGTGTACAAATATTTATAAATTATCCTACATTTATTTCATAAATATTAAACAAATTTTTCATACAAAATTTAGTTTTAAATAAATAACTGAGTATAAAATATTGTTATATTTTTACATATTTCATAAATATTGCGTTCAAAGTGTTACTACATTATTTATTTCCTCTTTCACATTATTATAATATTTTAGAATGAATATTTTAGAATTACTTTTAACTTTTGTTTTAAGTGTCGAAAATTTAATGAGTTCGTCTTATTCCACTTTGGTGTAATTGGATTTCATTGCATTGTGAACGCGCCTTGCGTGTGGAAATCAACATGGCAGATTTCTGGCAACGCTGAGCCGGCTGAGCCGAAGTATAGTGTGTTATGGCAGCGAGTAGCATCATTTTCGCGGTTAAACAAAAGGCAGTCAGTCTCGTGCGACCGTTCCACGCGACAGCTGTAAACATGGTCATCAAAGTACGTGGATGGGCGAAATGTCGGGCGATTGTTGGGAGGGAATTGCGACTCATTTTGCGGCAATTTTTGTAGGTTGGAGACAAACTGCCGTCGGTGGATCTGTACGAAGGCACGCCGACGAATAAGGTTAATCTGGCCCAAATCGGCGCCGGGAAAAAGATGATCGTGTTCGCGGTGCCGGGAGCGTTTACGCCAGGTTGCTCCAAAGTATGTTTGCATTCTTAACAGTTGGCAAATATTTGGATTATTTTGTTTATTATTTATTTTTGGCAATTGTGTAAATGTTACGGATTACTGTGAATGTTCTTACAGGAAGAGGAAATGTAAATGAAATTCTGCAAAACGTATTTTAAGAAATACTTTTTGCAGAATGAAGGAAATTAATTATTTGTGGAAAGATTTTGTATTCTCGATTTGATTCTATTTTGTTCTATTCCAGTGATTTGTCGATGTTTTTAATGTCAAATTTTGAACTATTGAAAATGAATTCGTTTTGGTTCAATTTCTCAATTTGCAGGAAAAATGAATTCTTTTCTATTCAGTTCAATAAAATGTGTCTTCAATTTAGTGATAATGGGAATTGAAAAAATAGTTTAAATTCCTTAATTGGCATTCATTCGACTGCTTTGGCATTCAAAGTATTTTAACTGAATTCCAAATATTTAAAAATGAAGTAGAAATTGAGGCGAAATCCAATCCTTTTCTATTCATTACTATCATGTGTTTTTTTGCAGGGATTATATTAAAATCATTTACAGAAATTGTTTAAATAATATTTGAACAATGTCTGTAAATTTATTTTAATCTTTTAACAATTTTTAAGCAATTGTTTAAAAAATGTTAAAGTACATAAACTAGGTGATTAAGCCAAGTAAGGATTGAAAAAACAAAAATGTATTATTGTTTTTGGTTTTTGAACTTTTATATGAAGTTTTATGTAAATGTTATATATTAGTGATTAAACGTTACATTTACATAAAATTCATGTAAATCTGTCTAACAGGGTCGAAATTGCTGGTATTTTGATAAATGTATGATATGTAACATTGTAAAATATCAATAAATTAGGAATTTAGATATTTTGATTGGAATGATAACTGTAAATTAAATTACAGGTAGCAAAATTTATGAAATGTAGATTTGTATGGATTTTAATGAAATTTTGATAGCCAATATATCAAATTGTAATTAGGATATTAATTTAAATATAATAAGTTAATAAAAACAACTTAAATATTGTCAGGTGAACTAATTTTCATTTTAGTTTTAATGATCATATATTGTTCATTAAAACTAAAATGATTGTTAAGAAAATTAAAACAAATAGTTAATAAAAAGTAAAAATAATAAGATATTCTGAAATTGTCTAACCTTAAGCTTAAAAAGAAAAATAACTAAAGGGCACAAAAATTGTAAACTTCACATTTTATGTTAAGTAAAATCTCAGATCATTTTATAAATGTTGATAGATATTGCATTAGTTCACTGAAATTGTATTAGACATAAAGTGTGTTCTGAAACTGTACTTATTGAAATTTGATATAGTTTTATTGAAGGCTGTACATAACTTCACTTATTCCACTAAATTACACAAGTTTAACGAGTTATTGATTGGCTTATATGTTGTACTCTAAGTAATAATATACCGTAACTTAAATATATATTTTAATGCACAAATCAAGCAAATTAAATAGAAGAACTGGTTTATGATAAGTTTTTTATTTATATTTCTCAAAATCAAATTTAATTTTCTGATAATTAGAACCAAAGGAAATAAAAATGTTAATTAGATGTAACCAATGTGTGACGTGGGTCAATTGTATTTATATACTCCAGCTGATCCTATTTCCTAGTTTTAAAGTGTAAAAAACAAGCACAGTTATCTAAACTATGTTTGTTGTAACTAAAATCTGTTAAAATAGCTAGTTAATCATACCTTACAAAAAGTAGGTAAAGTAAAAGACTATAGATTCAGATAATAAATAGACTAATCAAACAATTAATTAATAACTAGTAGAAACCTAGTAAAATTACATAGAAACTTAAGTAAACTGAGTTTTAACATAAAATTTAGTACAGTAAAATAGAACACACGTCATGTTTTCTATAACAGATACAAAAAATTGACAAATTTAGTTTTACAAAAATTAAATTTCCCGATAAAATAATATTTAATTTTTTTAATCAAATAATGGATTCCAATAAAATTTTCTCAATTTCGTCCAACTGAACCACAGAAAAACTAACACTGGATTCTTCGATTTAAAGTATATTCCATTATTTCATTTTATTAATTTAGAGGAAATTACAATTATTTGATATAGTCAAAAAGATATTTCTGTATATTTCAATTTCAGTAAATCATGAATTAGTATTAAAATAACATTTCTCTAAAATAACATTTCTTTTCAGACACATCTTCCTGGTTTTGTCGACAGATCCACCGAACTGAAACAAAAAGGTTTCGACGAAATTTGTTGCGTTGGAGTAAATGACCCATTTGTTATGGCTGCTTGGGGAAAAGCTCAAGGAGCAGATGGAAAAGTAAGAATTTTTAAACTTATTTTTTAAATACAAATGTAAAAAAATACAATAAAAAATAAAAAAAGAAAATAAAATATTATGTTTTTTCCATAAATATGGAATAAACATAAATAGCTTGTCATAAACAAAACCTGTGTTTTGTTTTTGAAAAATCTGTATTAATTGCAACGAAATTTGAAAATCAGGTACGGATGCTGGCTGATCCCAAGGGGGCTTTCACAGATGCTGTGGAACTTTCAGTAGATTTACCGGTTTTGGGAGGAAAACGGAGCAAGCGTTACTCAATGGTAGTTGAAGACAGTATTGTTAAAGAGTTAAATGTAGAGCCTGACAATACTGGCCTCAGCTGTTCGTTGGCTGACAAAATCAAAGTTTAATTTTGTTATCTAGTGATAAGCCGTGTTTTTTAAAAGTCGGGCTACTTTGAAGAATCACACCTAATATATCGACAAATCCATATTTATGACGTTTCTGTTTAAACTACTGCCTCGATTGTATAAATAGGGAAGTAATCTGTGCATCGAAAATCAAATTTTGTATGTGATGTTTCAGTATAATTTGTAATATCTGATACAAAATAAAGGTTCAAAATGAAAACAAAAAATTGTCTTTCATCTTAACGACACTTTTATTCTATATATCTTTTTCGAATTAACGATCGATTTATTATGTGTCTATGAAATTATTATTTTTCAGATAGTTCTCGTGGAGACGAAATTCAATGTTAGATAACTGTCAATTAATTTTTGAGAGGTAATTTTCAACGAAAAAAATGAAAAAAAGATTATACTCATTTTTTTAATTTATTGAAAAATTAGAATACTCAATTTTGTTTTTAATTTTTAAGAAAATTATTCCTGTTTGTTTTAAAATATAAAAATTAAAAACAATTGCTGCTAAAAAGGTAAAATGCATGAAATAAAAAATGTTCCAAGCGTGAAATAACACACTACGAGGAAATCCCGTGAGGAAAACTACAATTACTCACCTTCAACCGAGTATTACCTTCAATTGTTCTAAGCTTCCATTGTACATGAAATAAGTGATGTTTCAAGGTTTCCAATCTAGTTTGGTAAATTATATTTAGCAAACATTGATAATTCATAAGCCTACGATTGTTCTCAAAAGTACATGCATTATTTAGACATTCCGTACTGTTGAAACGCAGAACACCTGTTCTATTAATAAATCACGATAAAGTGGATAAAGTGTATTCGCAATGAATGAATCAGTTAACATCGATAATAACATTTTATTGTCTGAAGTTAATAATATTATATATTACGCATCGTCGCTAGCACAAATAATTTCTTTTATTTATAGTAGAAATGCAAAACTTATCGCGTCGCGCCGGTTATCGCTTACTTTAAATTAAAGAATGCAAAATTTTGAGCCGCAAATAGACTTGTGTCTTGTTCGGTTTACGGTTTATTTATTGACAAGTTATCTATTGTAATATTTTCGTTGCAATACTTTTAAAAATATTTCACACGCCTGTTTGCGGTTCAACATTTTATTAAGTATGCAAAATATTTCCTAATTGTAAAAATTATGGAAATTATGTAACTTAGTGCAGTATGTACAATGTTTAATGCAATACACGGCTTAATTTTACAATATCTAAATTACAAAAAAATATCTTAGGGCCATTTGTTTATCAATTCATTTTTACTGGTAAAAATTCAGTCGTAACACATTTCAATTATATATGTGAAAAAGACTTTTTAAGATGTTTGAATATCAGTAAATTTCGAAATTTTAATAAATTGTAAAGTTCATGCATCATGTAAAATAATGTAAATTACATTAAATTACATTACAGTAAATTACATTAAAATGTAATAAAAAGTATTACATTTTAATAATTGTAAAGTTTAATAAATGTAAAGAAAATTGCCAATTCATGCAATTTGCATGAACTTTGGGCAAAGTTAAAAATTTCAATGGTAATACTTTCCAGATTTATTTGAATGAAACGAAAATTTGACTTAGTTTCCATTGAACAATTGATTTGAGCAATTCTGTTTTATATTATTTAAAAAGATCCTGATAAAAATAAAAAATTTTCATTTTACAAAGAAATAGATATTAAGATTTCATTTTTTAAATTAAATTAGTTGCAAAAAATATATAATTGCAATGTTTTGTGCTCTTTTTTCATTGTATTTGTAGTTTTTTTGAGATAATTTTTGTGATTTTGAATTTCACTTCTAATAACTAAAAATCCAAACGTACATTTTTTTCAACTTAAAATTTAATGCACCAATATAAAAACCTTTTACTTCATAATTCATTACTGAAAATTGATGATTACGTTTGTAGTTATAGATACAATTAAATCCTTCGTATTGCATATAAAATCTAGTCTTTCTCAACATGTACTTAGTGATTGTAATCCACAATATTTTATATGCATCGTGTTTAATATTTTCAACATTTCCACAATTCAGTTTTTATATACATGTAGGCAGTTTGCGCATTAATATCGGGGATATATTTATATACAATGGCAATAATTACACGATACGAAATTGCTCTCGAACGAAAAAAGCAGGGCTGACTGAAATAATTTTGAAACCTTCGATTTTGTATCTCTGGAGTAAAAATCCTTTCATTTGAGTACCCACTCGATGGGGTTTGGAGTATTTTCAAAAATTTCGAACAATTTCAAAATTTTTTTGAGTTTTTCAAGTCGCTCCAAACATAGTCGTGTGGGTACTCAAATAAACGGAAATATATCACCTAAACCCAAAAATAAAACCAGATTTACCGATCTAACACTCTCTGCTTCAATGAGCTCTGCTTTCTCCCATGAAAATACACATGACTAGCTCCGTCGCTTAAAATATAAATTAAGTACAAAAAATTCTCAAATGAAGACTCGCGTACATCTATTAAATTATATTATGCGTACACAATTTGTACTGAAAATTACGGCGTAACATGTATTTATAAGTAGTTGGCACATGTTCGTAGGCACAAGAAAAAGAACCTATCGGATAAAGTTTTGTTACATTTGATAACATTTGTGATATACATTTTTTAACATAAGTTGTTGCCTTTGCACACATTTCTGACATAAAGCTGTGGTATATTGTTACAATGTGTAACACAAATGGCAGTAAAATTTGGGACCGAAACGTTACCTAAATTTTTTTAACATTTTTGAATTTTTCAGTTTGTCGCAAATTTGCAATCATTCTGCCCTATCAACGATTAATATTATAATATTATATAGAATATTATAATATTATATTTTTAAATAAAAAATTTAAGTTTTTGCAAAATGTCTTTTAATTTAGATTTAATAATTATAATGACGAAAGCAATGGAGAATCAATTAAATGCATTTTAAACAATTCATTAAATTTCATTTGTGAAATTTCATTAATGGAACAAAAAAGAAGAGAGAGATGTTATTTTATTAAATTACAATTAAAATCATTAATTTGACAAATCTTCCACCTATGAAAATTATAAGTTTAGGTACCTTTTATATTCATAATTGTTCATAATATGAATGCAATTGATTCTCTCTTGCTGGGAATTTATAATCTTCATATATCAGACTTCATTGGACTATTTTTTCTATGTATCAAAAACATAGGTTTTCCTCGGAGGAACGTAGTTATAAATATATTGTCCATTAATGTTGCAACCTTCTCATATCATCGTCACCAATTTATTACCACACAGTATAGATTACATGTGATTTTTCTTTTAAGCCTTTCGATATGCTGGGATGAAAGAATCGATACTTCATTACCAACTGCATTGTTTGCGTTATCTTATCGTTACAATAAATAACAAAACGCATTTTTTTGTAACTGATGGTAGAAACAATTTTAGATAACATCAAATTGCAATGTTGGAATCATTAACACATTTATGTCAGTTATATTTTCAACTCTATGCGAATAACCCTGGGACCTACAAATACGAAAACGTTTCGTATCAGTGATAGGGATTTTCATTACAAAATTGTTAATAGGTCAAATTCGTAATTACGTGGCATTTGACATTTCAAATGATTGTTTTTAAATGAATTATTAAACTGATTAATTATTTCTGAATTAATAATTTATTAATTAATATTTTTTTATTATTATTAATTAATATTAATTAATACATTTATTAATAATTAATTTATTATTAATAAAAAAAATTAATATTAAATTTGTATTTGGTTCTAATAAGCCCAGGATGCATAAAATATAATTATATTAATTTTTAGCAACTTTAACATCAGAATAAGAACAATTTTGATTAGTCAATCAATTAGTTGCGACGTTTCGTATGCCGGACTACGTATGAAAAATAATTGCTTTTAAATTAATTTGATATGTGCTGATGAAGATTATATACACTGTTAAGGCTATTATGATACCTTACGATATTATGATATAGATGTTTATAACATCCGACCGAGTTTAGTTATTTACAATATTTTTTTGTAGTATGACATTTTATATTTTTAATAGTTTAGCTACTAGAAAAATGCACGCCGTGCTTTTACATTCACATTTTTAAACGCCTGCGACAATTTATTCTCCAGTCACGTGCGGGAGCTTAAATTGTATATTATTGTCATTAGTACTGTTTTAACGAAAAAATTAATTGGATAGAAGTCTTTAAAAGCAATTGTTTAATTAGTTAATGGGATTAATGAAGAGTTAAAATGAGCATTTTTTTGCGAATTTTTGTGAGAAATCAATTCACTTTTTTCCAAAGGTTTTTTCTTTTTGATGTTTCTTATCTTGGGATTTTTTATAAATATTATTTGTGTGAAAACTGCAATAGTTTTAACTGAAAAAATGTTAACAAAATATATGTATAGATATACTTATTTAAATATTACAATGTAATCAGAAGCACTGGAGTATTAAAGCCATCAAAAGAAATCTTCTGGTACAAACAGTAAACTTTATTGTCTGTATTAGAGAAATTCTTTTTTAGCTTTAACTGTACTGACCACAGTGTACTTTTATGAAAATGGAATTATTACTTCAGTAACTTCAATTTACATTTTTAACAATTTAATAAGCTTCACATTGGCGATCTGCGCCATTTTGGGGTTTTTAAACGACGGACAGAATTAACCTTTAAAACTGAGGTTCTTTTCTTACATATTATTAATATGGGTCGCGTGTTATTTATATGTTGTGCTATTTAATTATTTATACTATTGATATTATACAATTTTTCGGATATTTATCAAATTAATTTTGTTATTCCAAAATAACAAAATTAAATCTTTGAACCAGATATTAAGTATATCTGGTTCAAAGGCAATGAAATGCGTTATTAAATATGAAGAAAATATAATAACGTTTTATAATTTATTTATAATGTTTATAGTAATTTTTGGCTGATAAATGAATATAAGAAAATTGGCAATTTTGAAATATTGATTTTTTTGCATTTTTGGTATTTATTAAATATTCAAAATAAAATTGAAAACTAAAAAATCCCTAAATAAAAGAATAAAATCGATTGGGTTTTTTATTTATTCATCAAAAAAATTCTATATGTAATTGTGCATATTTTAGAAAAAAATCCCTTTTTTTCTAAAATATCTTTCCCTTCAGTTTCCCTGACAAATCTAAAATACTCGTGGAATGTATTTAAAAAATGAATTTAGTTTTTCCGCTTTTCATTTTTGACAAATGCACTATAATTTCATTTTTCAGGATGGTTTTAAGCCGAGATATTTTTTTCCAAGAGATTTTCGCTTTTTATATGGCGATTTCACGCCTGTTTAATGTGACGTAAATTCTGATCTAGATTTTGTGCGTTGGCGATTTTAGTTTATGTTCGGTCTTCATGACGTCGATTCGGATCCGCGTCTATTAAGTGTAACATAAATTCGACTCTACAGATTCGGTCCAGCAATTATTTTTGCGAAGCAAAAGTGTTTGAAAGAATTTTTTATTTCTGCTGAACAATTTCAATGACGAATATGAGTTTTAATTAAATTTCGCAGAATACATTTTTTTGGAACACCAAAAGTCATGTGCAGCTTGCTCAAATTAAAAAAATTAAATAAGATATATCAGAACACCGATATTTTGTTCTCATTCAAAATGTAACGCTTTTTGTCTGCCGAAAATTTCGTCTTCAATTACGAACGTATAAGGTATTAAGGACATAAAAGCAGTTATTGATTTCGTTGTTCATTTAATGAAATATAATGAGTATGGATTTGTGCGATTTAATTCAAAACGTTTTGACGTTTCAAATTGTTGAAGAATAAAAAATTAAATACTGTTTATATAAATTAAATATTTTAGCTGAAATAATTTTTTGTTTAGTGTTACTATTTGAATAAAATATTTTCTTGTATGTGATGATTCTGTATTAATTACATTTTGCACAACCCATACAAAAATTGCATAATTATCTTTTTAACTCATTTTTTATATATAAAGGTCTTATATATAATTAGTGAAATTTAAGCGAAAAATTGAATTTTTCATAAAAAAGTCACTTGTATATTTTTTAGATGTGAGTTTTATTGGGAAAATTATCGATATTTATGCATTATTTATGAAAGTTTGAATTACTCAATTAAAAATAATTACTTGTTTCCAATTGCAATAAATGATAATAATTAATAAGAGCTCATAATGGGTTTCAAACATCGAATTAGTAATCTAATTTAAAAAAAAACTATCGAATATTTTTCATAAACTGATTATTTATTAGTAATTGATTAGTTTACTGATATTGCACAGCAGAATTAAATTTGCATCGATTTAATAATAAAAACATTTGTATTTTTTAATAGCTCAATTTGTCAAAAATGAATGCGATAATTGGCAGTATTCAAACTCCACCAAACATAATAATCTACTTTAATAAAGATATTTTAAACTCCGCCGAAATTCATAATCTTTATAATGACAAATAATATGAAAATTGTAAAAATTGATATATTCTCTTTGACATACGGAAAGTGTTCATTTCGTTTAGATTAATTCTTTATTTATGGGGCAAAATAAATATATTTGATACTACTAAATAATTCCTCGTTGTACATAGTTCATTGATTATTTACTCAATTATTATTGTTAAATGCAGAAATATCCTATGACTGACAAAAAACGATGTTTAGGAGTATTTAACATTTTTCAGTTTTGTACTATTTAACAAAAATTTTAAAAGCTCTGAAATGTTGAAAATCGTAATATTGATTATCTTTTTCTGCATTTTTTAATAATTCTTGGCAGTCTAACTTTTGCAATTTTTCGGCGGAGTTAAGGATTTTTAAGATTATTATAGATTGTTTAATTATAAATTTTGATATGCCTTAGTTTAAAACATTAATATCGGTACAAAATCCAAAATCATAATCACATGTTACATTTTTCCCGTTTATCCGAACTGCAGATTTTTCTACAAAATATTAAATCATATAACGTTATACATGCCTATATATAATTATCTATATTTTAAATGCTTAATTATGTTTCAGGCCAAATTTATAGCTATACGTATTAATGTGATTATTAATTTATTATGTCGAATTAAAATTGGTAAAACTTGCAGATTTAGACAAGAAACAGAAGTGAACATATCTTTAAGGTGTCTTAAAAATCTCTTTGGAATATTCCTATATACATTAATATATAGGTTATATCATACACTTAGGTTTCATTGTGGACATTTTCAAAATAATAACGTTTTTTGGTCGAATCTAATTTGACGATAAACAGTTTTATTTTCGTTATGCTAAATACGAAAGCAAATTAAACGCTGTCTTATTTTTATTCAGCAATAACTCAGTTTAAATGAAAATTCTCATATAAAATCTATTAAAGATTCATATAGCATATATTATTTAATAAAAATGTACAAGTCCTTTATTTGATATTCGTAGAATTTTTTAATTATTTACAAATCGAATTTAATTCTGTTGTATTATAAATAATCCAACTTTGTGCAAATCCCGACTTGCTAATATCAACATTTTTAGATTTTACCGTGATTACAAAAATCGTTGCGTCGTTCAAACTTCTAGAGCCATTTATTTATAAGTCTTCTAGCTTGACGTAAAAACCATGATATTGAATTGATATAATTTCGTTTCCCCGCGAAATTCAGAACGCCAACTGATTTGAAATCAAACTCCACTGCAATGGTCGATAACAAATTAGTTCGTCAAAAATATTAATTTCTGCTACGTAGTATAAATCGCACCTTTAGCATATGAGTCCATATATTAACATTGCATGGATTAATACTTATACCTTACTATCACTTTGAGTATATTTTTCAAGTATTTACATTATTCAACAAAATTTTGTAAGAGCAACAAACACAATTCTGCGCTTTAATATCAATGAGCAGATTGTCACAATTTATATTTTTAACTTCTTTAGTCTTTTTAGCAAGCAAAAGCAATACATCTTATTTTATAAATCCATTCTTTGCAATTACGTTTTCGCAATTTTTCTCGATTTTTTTAATAGGAAATATTTTTTGATAAAGAGATAAATCAGAAATTATGTGTTTAAAAATTATCATCTTTTTTTCATTTTAAGCAGATTTTTTTTAATTATTTAAATAATTTACAATTATTTGAATTATTTGCATTATTTCAAATAATTGAAATAATTTACAGTTACTTTATCCCAAAAGAGCACATAATATTTTTAACCATTCCCATTAATTGGTGTCTTTCTCTGACACGAATATAAAATACTACATCATTTTATTCATCGTCGATGCAGTTCATTGAAAGCAATATTAATAAACGAAAATGTGTACATTCATTTATTTACCTAGCAGTTCATCAGCGTCCAGTAAATCCCTTTCGTACGAATCATGTATTATAATTTAAACTCCTGATTATATATCTTCTTTTCCCTTTGAATAGTTATTTTCAATAAATTTCTTCATTACGCAAACCCAATCCAATTCAACACTTCTACTTTTAAAAAGTCTAATTTCCCTAGATCAACCAATACAAATTGTCAATCAGTCCAGTACATAATTAATGTTGGGTTTTATCTGCCAAGAACGTAATTGCAAAAAATGGGTTAATTAACCCTACTGAAAAAATATATGTTAAATTTAATATTAAAATTAACATTAAATTTAATATGGAATTTCATATTAAATTAAATAATATTATTATATTT
>JABFPB010005040.1:0-13911 GCA_022817645.1 Ceratoteleas bidentatus
ATTTCATGCTCTTACAATAGGAATCTCTGACAGTAGGAAAATCTTGCTGTCACAAACAAAAAATTTCTAAGAGTGCAAACAACAATCAATATTCATCAAAATTTGACAAAATGTTCGTCTTACATGCAAGAACTGAATGATTTAACCTTTATATGATATCTAATGAAGTCCGAATTTTGATGTTATCAAATCAAAATTCGGACTTCTCAATAAATTATGTGGTTTAAGAAAAGCAGTATCAAATATACAAAATATCAATCACGAGTAGAAAAAACTAAATATCATATCATCGATGAACTCAAATGAAACCATACACAGTTTTAAAATAACGAATTCTAGCAATTTTGAACCGTCATCCCCACACGGAAAAAATATATTTACAAATTATATTTTTTATATATTTTTATACAGTTTATCGCTTATAATTCTTGAAAATAAATATAAAATATATGTAAAAATATATTTGACATATGTGTAATTAATTATATGATGAATATATAGAAAATACATACAAGATATATAACTTTTCTAAAATATACACTGAAGTATATATTTTAACATTTTTAAATATTTTTCCGTGCATATTTACAACCCAACCAAACGTCCAAAAAATCGAAAAAAGGCTCAAAAAACCCATACCGAGCGTCCGAAACCATTTGAAACGATCGTTCCAGATGTCGCCACCTCTTAGCTTCGCTCTGGCGGGAAATTCAATTTACATAAGACAGCCGTCATTAATCCGTAATTCGTCGATACGGAAGATGCGCGCGCATTTGAGATATGATGACGGAATCGGGCTATCCGGGTCGCTGGAAAGCCGCCAGAAAGTGAAAATCGCGAGCTCGCGGACGTGTGTTTGCCCCCCTCCACCCCTTCGGTCGAGGCGCCCCCTGTTGTTGTTTTTGCGCGACGTAACGGCACCCTCGAATATTTCAGCTTTAAGTTGGCTAATGGTGTCGCGGCCTTGAAACATGATCGATACCAAGGCTGCCAGTCGTTTTGACCTTGGAGGTGGTATCCGCTCAAGGGAAATAATGGTTGCACTATGCCGATGCAAATTTAATGGTCGTCGCGTTCTCAGCGTTCCGCAACGGGGGCCTTTATCTCAACGGCGAATGACATTTTTACGGCGCGGGTCGCGCGGTTTCGCGTTTTATTAGTGCGACGAGTCGTATTGATCTGGGAGCTGAAATTCCGTTTCGTTATTTTTTTCAGGATTGATCATATAATTGGAGGAGCGTTTAGTGTGGTATTTCTGATGTTCGGTTGGATTATTTATTGATTAAATTGGTCGACTGGATTAAAAAAATCGATTTTTAAAGTTCCGTCGAAATAGGATGAGTTATTCAAATGTCTACGAAAATACCCCAGTTTAAAGTTTAAATTGCGGTATTTTCGGGAGACTGTTGAAATTTTAACGCAAATGTAAATTCATCTTCAGTTTCAAGAACGATAGGATCGGAGTTACTAACTCGTGCAAATACTTGGGATTAATGATACCCAGGTGAAAATGGACATGTTTGTTGGAAATACCGCATATGAGCCATATATTTCAACAAATATGCGCTGCATATGTCACATATGCCGAATTAATTTGAGTGTATTTTGTCCATACATATGACGAGGTTATATACTTGCGGAATTCTTGGAATAGACGTGGAATTTAAGCGCACCACGTGGATCCAATGAACGATTGGTCGTTTTCCTGGATTATTTTAAGATGCATTTTGAGATGGTTTTAGAAATCTAGGTCATTAAAACTTAAAGCTTTATGCATTTTTCTCAAAACATAAAACATTAAAGAAGCCCATATCTGCTTGTTACAAAAATAAAAAAAAATACAATATATATATGTTGGCATATATAATTGCTAAAATTAAAGTTTTGCAATTGCAAAGTGCCAAATAAAATTTGGTAACTAAAACTACTGAATGAAATCAAAGTAATTAGAAAAAGGATTTTAAAAAGACACAGATAAGCTAATTTGCAAAATATCTCTTCACAAATAATTATTAAAAATAATCTTCATTTTTTGTATAAATGTTATATCATCTGTTACTAATTTCCAAAATACTACTTTTGACGCGAAATAGTCTATCCAAATTGGGTCTTCCCATTCGATATGGCCTTAAATTCCAGATATTCTTTCGGACAATAAAATTGCGTGAAGAACAAGAATCTGGAGATTAAAAATGGGAGTGTGAAGGTTGTGTACAGTATAAAACAAACCTAATCGAAATGTATGCGTTTTTTGTTGCAGGTGAGTCGAAAGTGGATATTTTCAGGCCATCGCGTTCTGCCCGTGGTCTTGTCTGAAAAAGAGTAAGTGATGCGCCGCAAAAACTAAGACAGGTCGGGACAATATAAATAATGCGCGCGCTCACGTGCACAATGAAAAATAAACGCTTTCATTCAACCACGGCGTCTCTTATTTTTAAAAGTTCACGTTTTTCAGCGTGAGTTTCATCGTTTCACGATTAAACATCCCAAAACCACGTGAGCAATTTTTGCGATGTAATTTTCGATACAGTTTTCGAATGAGTAAAATGTTTTCATTTCAATTGATGGAACATTCGATGTAAAAGCAGTCATGATTTCGTATTTTAATTTTAAATTAATAAAAATCATCCACTTTAAGGAATTATTTATGAGATAAATTATGGAAATAATATTTTTCAAAATTTACAAACTGTAGAACTCAAATTTTCAACCAAAAATTCTTAAATGAAGTAACAAATATGTCAAAATTGCATAATTGTAAATTAGAAAAAAAAACTAATTTCGTCTTTAATACATATCTTGAATAAGAAAATCTTTATTTAATTAACCAAATTTGTATTAAATTTTATTAATTCAAATAAGTATTTTTATTAAAATTTTTGTTAAATTGCTGTAATTCAAATAACAAATACATTTCTTAAAATTGTTCAACTATTTAAATTAATTTTGTATTTTTAAAAAATTATTAAAAAAAAGTTTTTTTTGTAAATAATTTACAGTAAAACATAGTCAGTTCATATATATAAAAGTTGTAGCAAAAAGAAAATTGTTAAAAACTGTTTCATTTCCCTGTTTGAATTTTCCCACCTTTAAACAAAACACCACGCAATTTAAGCGCAAAAAGCGACACCAAAAACCGCCGAGTCGCGACTCGAAATAAAGGCGTCGTTATTTGACCCGCGTAGGCGATCTTGGAATTCAGTGTCGGACGGCGCTGCGCTTGCGAAATTTTATTGTCATTGATAATTCACGGCGGCCCACTCGGCTTTTTGCCGCCGTTATGAGGACGTTCGGATTTTATTGTTCTTTTCGTGGAAAACTGATTTCGTCGCGGCGTTACTTTTTTTACAACAAATTCATTGGCATTTTCTGTGAAAATCGTGTCACTGCACTTTGCAATCCTGATTCCATTTCGATTCTCCTTGTGAACAAATCAAAGATTTTAATCTTTTAGGTTATTTTCATTTGTTATTTTATTATTTGAATTTGTAGTTTATTTATCAATAAAATAGTTTTATTCACACATATATATTTATTACACATAATATTTATTTATATGTAAGTATATACCAGATTAGAGCAAATAACATATGCCCAATATTATTTGTGAAAAGTCAGTTTTTTCATAAAGTTCAAACCAAATCCTAACGAGAAATAAAAGAATTACTCAACGTAAGAAAATGCAAAAAAACACGCACAGGTTTTATGTCCACAAAACCTGTATGTGTTTTAAATTCTACGTTTTCAAAATAAAAAAATGATTTCAAAGTCAAATTGAATACTACACTGTAAACCCAGTTCTGTAAAATGACGTGATATATCGTTGCTATAACATGTCATAAAACTGTATGTGAAAAACGTAAAATTTTACGTGAAAAATGTTACGAATAAAAAATGTTATTGCGTGCAAACGAACTAAAAAACATGGGTTTATCGTTATAACAATTTTAACATGTAAATATCTCAATAAATCAACCCAAAACAAAATAAATTTAAATTAAATGAATCCAATAAAAATTCTTCGTTAAAAAAATACACGACACCATTCCCAAAAATAGAAAACCTCGAAAATGATCAAGGTTTATTTTCTCAATCATTCTTCAAATGAATTTTCAAATATCCACCTATTTCATAAACCAATTCAAATCAACTCCAAAACGTCGACCTACACTCATAAAAATGCTTCGTCAAAAAAACTACGAATCAAATTGTAAGAATGGGTCATAAATTAATGTTTCGCTGATTCAGCGATCTATTAATTTATTATCATTATAGATATTAAAGGTTTTAAGAATATTAAGTCCACTTGCTGTTACCAGATTCTACGCAATATTAAGGAATTGTATTTTGATTATACAAATATCTGCTTAACATGAACATATACATGCACACTCAAATGAACATGAAACATGAGATCTCAAGTTATTCTACAGAGACTTGATTTTACGAAGCAAGATCAGAAATAACGATCCTAGTGGAAAAAAATCTTGCAATATTATATGGCATTAGTATGGCAAGAATATGGCAACAGCTTGGATCATAATCGTGGGCCATATTGATGCCATATCGTTGCTATTCATTTCCCTAGTACAGTGCCATGGCATGCCATATCAAATCCTGATCATATCCACACTGATGCCTTACACTGAGAGAAAAAAAATCAGTAAAAATTACTGTTCATCGGCATACTAACGACAATGAAAAAATTATATTGTAAAAAACAGTAAAATTTACCGTTAAAACGGTAAATTTTTTTATTTCACATTATAATTTATTGTTTCAACATTCAATTGTACAGTTGTTTACGATATAATTTCCTCATTGTCTTTAGTATTTCAGCGACACTGTTTAAACAGTAATTTTTACTGGTCTTCTTCCCTCAGTGTATGCTGACGACTCGATCTGCCATCCTGATAAGACCCCCATCTCAGCATTAACACCATTTGACTAGTTGCCATCGTGTTACCTGACCCTAAGTCTGACGACACCATAGCAACGATATGGACTACCTATGTCAACATACTGGTTCATGATCCAGACTTCCATTTTCCCACGCAGACACCCATACCTTTACTACACCGATCGATTTCTCAAAGTCTACAAATCGCTCCCCGAGTACAAAAAAAGAAAATCTGGCAACAATATGGATTAGATGGCAATAGCATGGCAACAGTCTGGCTCATGATCACGAGCCAGTCTGTTGCCATACTGTTGCCATCCCGTTGCCATACTATTGCCTGACTCTTAGACTGGCAACGAAATGGCAACAGGAAGGCAATAGGATGGCAAAGGTATAGCAATGGAATGGCAACAGTATGGCAACGGGATGGCAACAGTATGGCAACGGGATGGCAACAGTATGGCAAAGGTATGGCAACGGGATGGCAACAGTATGGCAACGGAATGGCAACAGACTGGCTCGCGAAAAAAAAGTCACCCCTGGAAAAAAAGGGTTTCTGAAACCACTTGACAGACAGATGGGTCGGCTCGCCGCACCCGTGCTCTGTGTTTTCGTGCCGCAATAAACACGTCTCTTTGGTCTCGGCACTCGTCGGCCTGAATGGCCCTAGATCATAAAAAAGTGACGAAGAAAAGGCAAAACAGCGCCGCGGAGGCTGTTGTGCGACGGCTTACAACAAAGGTGTGGCAATTGCGCACCTGGAAGAACCACTAGCTCCCCCTTTCGAGTCATTCACGCGGGCTCCCGGGAACACGTGTGCCCGTTTAGCGCCGCGTCACTCATTGTTCGCGCGACACGCGACGGGTCGCCCGGCAATTAGGATTTTCGACTGGGAGCGGTTTAATTTCAATTTTGCTCACGGGGGAGGAACATCCGCGAGACGAGAGGGAGAGTTGTTTATTTGGAGACGAGCTTATGCTTGGGGTAACTGCTAACTGGAAGGGCAGGGAGGGAGGGGGAGGTTGAGAAGTTTGATCTAATCTTTGATGTGACGCGGTAAATAGAGTGGGATTATGGGACGGCGTGAGTTTAGAGTGGAATGGGTTATGCAAGTTTGGGTCGGGTTAGTTGAATTTGGAGATGGTTCGAATGATTGAAAATTGTCTTTGGTTAGTTTGTTGATGATGTCGAAATTGAGGGATTGCCCAAGTTGGAAAATGGTCCATGAATGTTTAAGAGTCTGGGTTCAAAATGGTTTGAAATTAATAGTGATGTCGAAATGGTAAAAAGTCTATTGATAGACCGGAATTTGGTGGGAAAAGTCCATAATTGGTTATTAGTTAGAGGTGGTTTAAATTGGAATGAGAGTAGTCTAAGTTGAAAATGGTCCGTAAATGATTAGAACTATTAATTGAAGATGCTTTTAATTTAGTTCATAAGTGAATAAGAAATTTAAGACAATTGTAATAAATAATTAATAATAAAAATAATTAATAATAGTTTCAAATTGATCTATTAATCAAGATAATCAATAGGAATAGTTTGAAGATGGTCCAAAAATTAAGAATAAAGATGGCCCATGAATGATGAAGCATCATCAATCTTAACGAAAATTATCACATTTTTAAATGATTCCAAGTTCGAGCCTATAATATTTAAACAGAGTTCATAAATATTAGGAATTATATACACATTTTACGTTATTCTGCAATAGAATGTATGTCCGAATTTCCATGAATTCGATTCAAGTTCACAACCGTTTTCCTCATTTGAGCATTAGAATTTAAACCCAAAATATTCAAAACTGGCATCAGGAATTCAGGAACGCGTCGATGATCCTCGATCGCGGCTGAAAAATTTGCGAAATCTCGAATTTTTTCGCTCGACGCACGTATGCCGAGGGAGGAAGATCGTCAGTGAATAATTTTGGCGGCGGTCGAGCGGAATTCCCGGTTGATGAATATTGATGATTTTGGCACTTGTGGTCGCGCGAAGATGCCGCAATGATGCTTGTAAACGTCAACTTGACTTGCAGATACGCCGATCCGCGCTTTTTCAATTAATATCGAGGACGGGCGATTCTGGGATTTGCATTGCTGCGCCCTAACATGTCAGAGCTATGGATTTTTACTGATATCAAAAAAATTTCCATTTCCTTTTTCGTCTTAGGAATATTCCAAGTGTAATGGTAATCTGAAAATGATTGGAAACATTTTGAAAATGGTTCATAAATAGCAGTTATTAATTTGAGTTCGAAAATGGTCCATAAATGGTCCATAAATGAAAAGTATAGTCATATAAATGGCAGAAGGTCAATAAATGGCAATGAACAGTCTCGATTTGGAAGAGGTCCATAAATGGTGCCAAATTTAAGGTGATCTGCAAACGGTTAAGACAAATCCAAGTTAAATGGTGGTCCATAATTTGTAGCAATGGTTCAAGGAAGATATTGTTTCATAAATATTTCAGTTTTGTAAAAGGTCTCAGTCGTTGTGAATTTGTGGGTAAATAGTTCGTAGTCCAAGTTTAAAGGTGGTTCATAAATGCTTCGCAAAAGCCCCAGTTAAATATGATCCATATGTGTAGAAATTGTAGAATTCTGTTCGGTCTTATCGTGTAAAGTTTCTTTCGTAATTTCGAGCGTTAACCTTCTTGGTCCGACGATCGAAATTTCGCGTTTTTGTTCGGCTCAAAGGCGCGTTTCTCTGGAAACGGAGCGGTATTGAAAATGCCGTTCCAGGGCGGAGGGGACGGGTGCACTTAATACCTGACGCAATAGCGCCGGGTCAAGTCGGGCATCGAGTCAAGGTTGCGTTTTCCGCGCGCGGCATACTGTAAATGGGTCAATTTGTTGGTTACGCAGACGTCGAAATTGCTCGTCGCGGGATTAATATTTCGGCGCGCCATTACCTCCAACGCAAACTGTCGTACGATTTACAACTTCAAGGTAGAATTTTTGTGAAAAAAGAAGAGAAGGAGGGACAATATTTTGAATAATTTAGAAAACGTGGTTCAGGAGACATTGTTGAAACATGTTTCAACCTTCGGAACAGTTGTTTTTTCGAAATAGAATTCTTGGAATAGAAATATTTTTGTCGTATTTTTTAACGATATGAATTAGAAATGATTTCAAACAGGCTGGCGAAAATTAATTCCTAGAAATGAATTTTCCAGACATTGAACATTGATTCATAATAACTGGGATATTTTTGGACCACTATCAAAGATATTAAAAAAATTAAAACAAGAACGAAGTTGTTGTAAACAAAGAACACATTTAATATCGGAACATGAAACTTTGGATCACTTCCAAACGTTTTTCAAAACAGTCGCTGGTATTCAATATTGTTCTAAAATCCAAAATGTAGGAGTTTCGCTTAGACAGTGCTGCAACAACGGACATATTGAATACCAAAACGCCAATAAAAAATAGAAACATCCGTAACCAATAAACCTAAATGTTCCAAAATCGTTACCCCAAACAGCAGTTATCCAAGAATCCAAACAAAAATGCTAAATCAGTCAAAAACGACTATCTAACGAAACTAACAAAACTAACGAAACTAACGAAACTAACAAAAATAATAAATCACTCAAAAACACACTATCAAAAAGAAACTCTCTCACTCTTCCAGACCAATCGCCTAACGAAACTAACAAAACTAACAAAACTACCAAACTAGCAAAACTAACAAAACTAACAAAACTAACGTAACTAACAAAACACATTGAATACCAAAAAGCCAATAAAAAATAGAAATATCTGTAACCAATAAACCTAAATATTCCAAAATCCTAACCCCAAAACAGCAGTTACCCAAGAATCCAAACAAAAATGCTAAATCACTCAAAAACGACTATCTAACAAAACTAACAAAACTAACGAAACTAACGAAACTAACAAAACTAACGAAACTAACAAAAACTAACGAAACTAACGAAACTAACGAAACTAACAAAACTAACAAAACTAACGAAACTAAATCACTCAAAAACACATTATCAAAAAGAAAATCTCTCACTCTTCCAGACCAATCGCCTAATAAAGCTAACAAAACTAACGAAACTAACAAAACTAACAAAAATACTAAATCACTCAAAAACACACTATCAAAAAGAAACTCTCTCACTCTTCCAGACCAATCGCCTGAAACCCTCCAATCGAATTTCCCCACCCCCCCCCCCTCCCGCGTCACTGGCTCCCGACCGCAGCGCCGTCTCGTCGCCGCGGGGTCTCGCCCGCGACGAAATGACGCAAAACAAACACGGCTCGCGGGCCGAAGTGTCAAATTGATCGAGTCGGGGCCGAACACGTGACTGGTCGTCGCGTCGCCGAGTCGGCGCAGCTGGGTCGCCGCGTCGCGAGGCCGTGAGCGTCGCTGAAATGCCGTCGGAAGATGGCGCGCCGGAGCCTTGGCGGCGTGCGATGACCTTCCCCTCGGATCCGCCGAATAGGCTTTTTTGCCAGTGGCCCGAAAAAACGCCCATTCCAGATCGATCCGATTTGGAATGGGCGTCTGCCGCGCGAGACGGTGCATCATTGGGTCGAGTGGCTCTTTGTGATAAGGCGACTTTTTCGATGTCCTATCAGGGTCCTGGGAGTTTATTTAGACCAGTCCCTGTTTCCTATCTTGGAGCGTAATGTGGGAACATTTCTGTTGGAAAAGAGGAATTGGGTTCATGGTTTTGGACCATGGTTTTTGAAATGGGATGACTCTGTAAATTGATTCCCAAACAGACATACCTCTAAAACACGTAGATTCGACGTGGAATCTACGTCGAATCAACGTCTGAATGTTCCTCCACGTAGAATCCACATGGATTCCACGTTCCATGTCTATATGGGTGGGCAGGATACTAGTAATGGACAGTCAGTATATACAAATGTACAAATACAAATACAACGGAGAATAAAAATAAAAAATCCATACAGCGTACAAACATATGAGAAATATGAAAATATGAAACGGAAAGAAAAGAAAATAATTACATATATCTATAAGTCATTATTTTAATATATGTATAAAATACGTATATTATATGTATATATCTATTTTATGTATGAATGTCCATCTAATATATGTATAATGTACATCTTGTTCTATCGGGGACACCGAGAAACAAATGGGAAATTTAAAAAAGAGTGAACTTTAAATTTCAGATTTACGATTATCTTTATAGAGATTGCAACAGGAAATCCTTAAACGGTGCATGGAATTCCATACATTTGTATCTATACATTTTTATGAAATAATGTTTTAAGGAGATTTATAGTGAGAAAACTATTCAGTGGACATAACTACATTTTAGTGAATGCAACAAAATCAGTTTAGCAGATGTGAACTAAACACTATGCATAAGAAATTGCAAATTCCTTCCATTCACTGAACATTTTCTAAATGAAAAAGTTTTTTTCCGAATCAGACAACGCGTTGTTAACATCGAAGAAATTCGTTTAGATTATTGTATCAGATAATTATTGTCTCATACAGACGACTTTCTTTTTAGTATTGCAAATAGATTTCTATTTATAACGATAGATATAAATCGAATAGATTTTTCCTTTTGTTCATATACTGAATTAAAAATCGTTTTATTCTTTCACGGTGAATACTCTTTTAAGAGTGAACCATTTAGTTTAATCAAGAAACAGCTTCAGCGAACTACTTATTGATATTTCTTATTCAGTATTTAATTGTCTTAAATATATTGTGACGACTAAAATGATTTAGTTGAAATAATCATCTCGTTTTCTCAATATAAAGCTGCGCTGAAAATTGCACTAAGAAAATGGATTCGTAAATACGAAAGGGTTCGTAAAATAGTGACCCAGATAGGATTCTTGTGTAATTTAATGTAACATTTTGTGTATAAGATGTTGTGTATTTGCCGCTAAAATGTTTACTTCCTTATATTATATTGAGTAAATGAACAAGCTGTGGCAAAATACACAGTATGTTATGTAATCTTGAAACCAGATTGCACTTTATTTTTACTGTAGCAAACAATTAGCAAATTACTGTAGTAATTGGTAGTGTTTAAAGTTACTGATTAAAGTGGTGAAATTAATCAGATTGAAAGTATAACATGGTTGACGTTTGATAATATTCAGATTCCGACAACATTAATCTGTGATGATCGTATCGCGAGTTAGTCCAACAAAGCTTATAATCTTTTTAGAAGTATGCAGATTAATTGTATCATTTGATTTATAATAATACGACATTCGTGACTTATTAATCTTCATTAAGGGAGGATAAATGTAGATTATTTTGTACAATTATTTAGTATTACTGTTGCAATATATAATAACGTTAGCACTATCATTAAGTTTTTTATAAATGGGCTAGATTCTTTTGAATGGATCCATTATGATAATTTACGTTTTAAGTTTCCATAATTATAGCATTATGTTCTGCAATGTGTTTTTATAATAATCTTTAATGGACAGATTACTAGATTAAAAACGTTGGAAAGTTTAAGGTATGAGAATCATAGTGACTAATCAAAACAAGAAACTAAATAATAAATCAGATACAATCGTTAGGAGAAAAGTACTAATAATAAATCCTTGCTTCAAACGTCGACAATAGTTCTTTTTAATTTCGTTTAATTCAACTTTCTAAAGAAAATAATATTTTTCAGACAAATACAAATATTAATCTTTTTAAAGGAATTTCAAATCGTTCAAGCAGAACATTAAATCGATTATAAATATTCGACAGACTTGTAAATGATTGTTGATTGAAAATAATTTAATTTCTTTGTATTTTCTTTTTTTCAATAAAATATCTCGTTTTAGAATTTGTCTGAGAATTAAAAAAATATTGTGCTAAGTATTATTAAGACTCTCTTGTTTTGAGAATTCAAAAGATTACCGTGCAATCGTCTTCAAAGTATAAACGTTTGGAAAAGCTTGCATGGTAATCGGTTGAGTCTTTTCAAGTAAAACGTGTTTACCTCGAATAGTAGCTTCGAGAATGGCCATGATCGTGTACTTTTCAAAGCTTCCGGTTTGGTCCCAGTGATCGATTTCAGAAATGATGAATGTCTGATTGAGCTTGTCATTTTCGTCGTACTTTTTATAAAACCAAAATTCGGCGGCAGTCACTTCCACGTCTTCGATTTCTTCGTTCAAATTGAACGTGAAGCAGGCAGTTGTGTCTAGATTGTTCTGATACTTTGGTAGGTAGTTGCATTTTTCTAAAAAAGATAGAAAGTAACATAGGAATCAATTCACAAAATATTTTCGTTGAACCAATAAATATCGTGCATAAGATTCAATGTCTATTGGATTCGTGCTAAAATTCAATAGACATTTTTCAAAAGGAAATTTAAAAACATATTTTTGTAAAATTTTCACCCCTACTTTAGGTTTCTTACGTTGGGTTTAAGTGAAACTAATCAATATTTGATCCCAGTATGCCCAGTGATTTCAATCAAGATTTCACGAAAACTAACGATTTATCTGAAAAATATGCATTATACTGTCGCTTTTTCAATGAATATTTAATGAAATTATATTTTTGCACAATACGCAATGCACACTTCTCTAGAAAATTATCGGCCAGTTCAGCTTTGAAATTGCAAATTTACTCATAGATTAATAAATTTGCTGAACTGTATATAGTGCTTTTCTACAGGCACAGATGTTTCGAGGACCGTGATTAAGTAAAATAAAAGTTCATGTGTACATCTGCTTTTAACAAAGATTGATTACAAAGTATAACATGGAATTCGATATAAATTTTTTTTCAGCAAGTAATGCGAGCATTGTTTCCACTGTACCAGTATCATCGCTAATTAATGACCAGCATTGTTCATCGCTGTTATCCTGCAATTTTTGTATTGAAACGTAACGCTCGATGTGATTGATAGACAATTTGTTTTGATTAATGACTGTGGAATCAAATTTCTTTTACGGCGGAAATAAAATTACAATAAACACATGGCTTTTTCGTGCTTCATCGACATACATTTTCTTTCAGTTCCAAAAGATATATGAATCGTGGAAAAAGTTGGAAAAATGGAATTTCATAATAAAACAATTTATGACTTTACATTTTGCCGGTTTTTGCGGTTGATGTAAACGATGATTAGTATACCTCATGATATTAGGTAAATATTAGATGGTCTAATTAGGTGGCCGAAAATTGATTACATCCAATTAAACATGTATATTGGATTTAATGAAGTCCATATTTCATTAGTCAATATACAATTAGCATATAATATATGTAAATTGGAAGATGTTATGCATCAAATCTTAGTTTAATTGGAAAAAATAATGATTGCCGCTAGAAGCTAATTTTGGCAATAAAATTTTAGTTGTTTGATGATGGCTGCTGATGAAGTCAATCGATTATCGGTTGTTAAACCATGTATGACAGTAATATTCTGTTAGTATGGCAAATACATTACGCTCAAACAGGATTTCAAATATAAGCAAAGATCAGAAGTTATTGACGAGTAATATTAATTATCGAAAAACCTATTTTAATTCAAAATATTACTTTTAACTGAAAACTAAGTAAATTAAGCGGCTGACAAAGTTGCGACATCCATTGCAACTTGAATCCATTTTAATGTCACGTTGCGTAATCAGTCAAAACACAGATA
The DNA here is from genome assembly GCA_022817645.1 of Ceratoteleas bidentatus. Taxonomy (NCBI): domain Eukaryota; kingdom Metazoa; phylum Arthropoda; class Insecta; order Hymenoptera; family Scelionidae; genus Ceratoteleas; species Ceratoteleas bidentatus. The sequence goes on from JABFPB010005040.1 coordinate 13,520, forward strand.
CTGTTTTTCATCCATTCCCTTACATTTGGCAACTTTTTTTCATATATTTTACATTATATTAATATGACGGTTTACTCTGCCATTCACTTTCAGGAGAGAAATAAAACATGTTTATCATCTTTCGTTCAATTACAAATGGAATACAATTACCTTGGCTTCAATAAAATATCAAATAAACCGGCAATCTTGCTCAAACTCATTCATATTCGTCAAACTTTCGAATTGTCGAATATAGGTCAACTTTATGTTTATTCCAGAAACTTCGTCTTGTTTACGTAAATGTTTTTTACCATTTCATGTTACGGTTTATCGATAGAGAAAAATGCAAATCAGGTTTAAAATGTAAATTGTATTATTCAAAATAAAATATTTTATCATAACTAAAATTTTTT
>JABFPB010005041.1:0-13914 GCA_022817645.1 Ceratoteleas bidentatus
TTCGTGCTGAATAGCGACACATATCGCAATTAAACAAATTTGCCTGATCCATTTTATGTTTGGTCAATCAAGCAAGAGAGAACGAGCATTATTTGCTTTACTATTTTGAGGTTATAATCTCTTGTTTCATATACCGGATTCTAGCGTCTTAGACTATGCTGAAGCGACTTAATTAATACGCATGCCGTCTTACGCTAAGTCGCTTTAGCCGTCTAAACGAAAGACACTTTGGTGACTTAAAAACTGGGACAAAAGCGTCTTAATTAAGACGCTTTTTTACAGTGTAAGTAGTGAATTTGCATGAAACAGCGGTAAATTAAAATATTACAAAAACGAACCTAATTTCGAAATTTCATTGCATTCTCTTTGATTTGACTTTATGGGAGAAACACCTTTAATCTTAAAGGAATTCAAATTTGGACACGGTTACAAGATATTCCTCAGATTTTTAAACGAATTCCTCTTGGACATATATTAATGTGAAAATCCTTTAGAAATCAAAGGAATCTGATAGATTGTAAATGATTGTTTTGAGAGTATTCAAATTTATACGAGTTTTCGACAAAAAATCACATAGATCTACACAGATGCCATCATATATGTTTCTAATAGTTAGTGGGGATAGTCTAATATTTACTAGGGATTATCCAAATATATCATCTCATCATATTTTTTCCATTTCCTGTATGACAAACTCTCATCCTCCTCCGAAACTCAAACACCAATCGATAATGGAAATCAAAAAACTACCTGACAAAACACCCGCTAACTCGCGCCAGACGTTAACGGTATTTAGCGTTTCATTCGTGATATCCTCGGAAATCCAGCATTATTTGCTCGGCGCCGTTACGCTTGGAAGTGTGCCATTAGCCGTTTCGTTTCGTTGTGCCATCTTCCTCTTTTTTTGCCAACGACGTGTCCGTATCAATCCGGCACGTAGCTTTTCGGCGGTTAGCCGAGTTAACGCTGGCGGATCTGACATCCGGTTAGGCGAAGGGCGTACCTGGCGGGGGTACCTGCAGCCCGGCTAAATCAAATTTAAGAGAATGACTCGCGCAGTTATTTCAGCGCCGGGACAAAAGCCTTTTGAATTCCGTTGTTTCGAGGACCTTTGAAGGTGTTTACTGGCGTTACGTTGCGCCGTTTCAAGCACAATGGAGAATTGTGCTGCTATAAAGTACTTGGCTGGTAAGCTCTGCAGATCGAAACAGGCCACTATCTCGCGACGGACGATTCGAGCGCTCGTTCGTTTCGCCGGCTCGATGTAATTCGCGACAAATGAACGCGCGCGATTGCGTTACAATACGTGACTGTAAACATCAATTGTTATGAAAAAAGGGCGAACGGGCAGGGCAAATAAACCGTTTACGAGCGTTCGACTGGATTGAGCCAATTTTGGCTACGTACGAAACGAGCGTCGATAAGGAACTGCGTAATTGAAGAGGATTCGCTATGTGGATTGAATTTGAATCGTGTAATGACGAATCAAGCGCCGGTATATACGGTTTGAGGGAAATTGCGGAAACAGCGGCGGCGGACTGGAAAAGGTTCTTTTTGGCACTGGCGAGAAAATGGTTTAGGGAAAGGGGGTTTGATAGAGTCTAATGTATGGGTCGAAGAGGAGTGAGCGGTTGTGGAGAATTCCAGGTTGGATAGCATTCAACTTTGAGATCGTCATAAGGAGATTGGGGTTTAGAGAAATGTGATGGACGGTGTGAAAATATAAATTGAAATTTTATCCAGGTATTGTACTGGAGAAAATAATACGCTGGATTAAAAGTGAACATTGCTACGTGGGGTACATGGTGAGTCGGAGAATTGAAAAAGTACAACTACTTGCGTAGATTGGGTGTGCTTTTAACCTTAGAATAGTTTAAAAGGACGCCCAAAATGAGTGCAAAAAGAAATGAAAAAGTAGCCAAAAAGCCCTGCAAAACAAAGCAATTCATTAAAAAAAATTACAACATTATTTGTTTAACTATCTTTACTTAAACAAAGTTAATCGCACGAGCTTGGTTGTATTAATAATTCGATATTAACAGTTGGTAAATTCATGAAAACAAAACATTCGAAAAAGGTAAATATTGATAACTTGTTCAATGTGTTTATTCACCTGTCCTTGACCTTGGCAGTTCAAGACATTATGTTTACATTTTTGTTTCTCCTTCACACAAGAAAAAATAAATAGTGACATTGGCAAAAATATATGAACCTTAAAAATTAAAATTGTAATCGGTGATTTTTAAATATTTCTTAAAGTTCAAAGTTAATTCGTCGTCTTCTATGCATGGTCCCCATTTCTTTTCAATTATTTCTGACATCATTATAAAATAAAAATTCATTTCGAAAATTAATATCATCTAATAAATCCTTTCGTCAACAAAGATACCAAACCAAAGTTAGCTTCTGGATGTGTACATTAATACCATCTACAAATCACATTCCAAATTAGACAATAATCGTCCGATTTACAGTCAGAGATTCTGGACAAACTTTGGTGAGCACTTATACTCTGTTCGACACCAAAGATCGTTTCGATCTAAAAGCTCGTGGCGGAATGTCCGGCTTGGATCATCCGCGACGATAAATTGCGAAAGAAAGCGAGACTCGCGCATAAATCTGCTGTGTCATCGCGCTGGCCGAGGACTGTCGTGCGACTATTTTTCAACGGTTTGGAATCAGAAAGCTCGGCCCGTTAATCCGCAAGCACACGCAAGTCGCTCCATCCATTTGATTTAATGGGGACGATAAACACGCGCGGTCTAAATCGACGCTATTATTAGAATGGTTCGATCGTGCTTTCTCATAAATAGCCGCATAAATACCTGCCGGCCGATAAATACTCGTTATGCCCATAGGAGGACGCGGCATTATGTTATAAATGCCGGCCTATCGCAACCTGGGCTTTAATTTATTGACACAGTGCGCGCGATTTTGGCGCAATTGATGAAGTCGCCTTTGTCTTGCAGTGCTTTTATTTTTTGATGACAATGTCGCCATTTGTTCATTTGCTCGACCAATTGAGTCACCGAATCGAACTTTTCTCAACTTCAAAGTTCTGCATGTTTTTTTTATTGATTAAAGATCACTTCTCGAACGAATCATGCTATTTATTGTTGGGAAAAATATGGAAAAGATGAAACAAATCAAATACAAGCACTTGAAATGAAACGTCGATAAAGTAGGAATCGATACGAACCAGTATTTCCCTTAAAATATTATCTATATTTCTCATTTCTCAAACCCAATTTGATGAAACAAATATAATCAAATAAAAACACTTCAAATTAAACGTCGATAAGGTAGAAATCGATACGATCCAATAATCCCCTTAAACTTTTCCCCATATTTATCATTTCTCAATTTCGAGGGTTCCTTACCGAACCCTCAAAATCACTTAAAGTTCAAGTTTACTTCTCCCTTCTTGCCAGACTGATGCAATGGATCATATCTTCTGGGTTAGTCGCCAGAGCGCGTAGTCAGACTTTCGGAAATCGCCCTCTCGTAATGTCAGTGATTATTTTAATTGTTCGACGGGTCACTCTATTCGACTGGCTTAATTACAGTGTGCCGTTTGGCGCCAAAGACGGCGACTCTCGAACGGGGCGCTTTGCGCCTTGTTTACGGGGAAACGCAACAGGAATCGGCGCTCTTAATGAAATGGGTTACGTTTCCTATGAATTACGAGCGGGCGCCTCTCCAGTTGCCCGGGACCGTCACTTTCGTCGTCCGATCGCCCGCCGGAAAGATCGAGACCCGTTCCACGCCGGCGCCGTCATTACTCGCGAGATTAGATTTCCCGCAGACCGATTGAATTACGCCGACAAACGAAACATGGACGCATTCCCCTCCCCTCGAATTTTTAGCCCCTTACATATGGAGAAGTTGTTTATTGGAATTTAATAAATTAAAATTTATAGCAATAAATTGCAATTAGGGCTTGGTTTACTTTTTGAGGTTATGAAAATATCTTTGTACAATCAAAACACTTTCAATATATTCTATTCAATAAATTCTATTGAATCCAATGTCTAATAAAATTTCACATTTAGTGTAGTAAAATTTTTATATTGCCATACAATAAGGGAAAATGAATAAACAGTAACGTTTTTTAAACAAATAAAGTAAATACCAATTACTTTTCATAGTAAATTCAATTGCCAATTTTACAATGCGCTCGTTTAAGCAAAGTGTGTGGCAAAGTGCAAAATCCGCGGGGTTCCGCGGTTTTTTGTATTACGACACTTTTCATTGCGATAATGAATTTCGCGGTTTACAGGAACTGATGACAGTCAGCGAATGATTTATGTTTATTTATGCCGTGGTGTGTCGGCGCATGATTGACGTTTATGTTACGCTGCCAGACAGTCGGATAAGTATCGTGCGGGCGTTAAGCAGGCTTTCGTTATTTGATTGCGCGGTCGAGGGACAATGGTTGGCAATTTTTTGTCGAGCATTGTTGTGGCTTTTTTGAGACAAATTTTTTTCGTGGGGGATAAAGGACGCGAGGTTTTGCAGAAGCTTCAATGGAAGAGTGAAAGTAGCAACCTTTAGAAAAAGAAATATGTTGTTCGCTGCGGTTCAGACAACAAATTTTGCGATCAGTCGTTTTAAACAAAAGATTGCAAAAACAGTTTTGCGAATAAAAAAATGGTATTTTTCAAGTCACCTCAAAAGAGTGAAATAATAAAAATGTCAATCTGTCATCTGAATATGTTAATAAATCTTTCTGACAAATTTGTGAAATTTCGCTACTAATAAATCTGACCCTAAAATTAGATTTAGTATTGTTTTCCAGTTCTCATTTTACAATGGATTTGTCCGTTTGCAATAATATAACATAAATTTCGCCGCTTTGACGCTGGTTCCGTTGACGTGACATATTGCATACCGAAAAAGTGGGCCGCTTTTTTCGATCCCTCGGCAACTCACGCAAAACTATGACAAACTACAATTTGCCTGATCCTGCGGGAAACGCAAGACAGCGTCCGAACAATGTCCATTTACGTAAAACAAGCCGAAGAATTGTACACTCGTCGCCATGAAATGATCATTAACCGCAAAAACCGGTATTATCTTTTGTGTCGCGTTCCGTGTAATCCGGCGTTTGCGTTGGATTGTGGCACGTTGGACTGAAAGTAACGCGATCAGAATAAGCGCAACTGCCGTGCGGTTGCCTACTTGGGGCATAAAACATTTGATTACCCCCAAATAAAGGAGGATCCGACGGTTCACTATGCACGCTGACGCGCGCGTTGCCAAAAAAGCGCTCGCGCTTCGGGGGAGCGGCAAAAATAAGCATAAATACGGAAAAACAACGATCGCGTGCAAGTCACCACGCTGCTGTGACACATCGGCCATAGGAAGATTATACGAGCCAACTGGATCGGTCACGCGTATCCTAAACGTAATTGAAGAGATTTGGGAGAAGAGGAATTGTAACTGCAAATGTAGGAATGACGTACTTTGGGGGATGAATTGGGGAGATTAAAGATTTTTTTTCAAAATTGTATGAATCATGAAAAATTTTGAAAATAAAATAAAAATATTTGTTTTATTTTTATTTTTATTAAACGCTGAATGATATTAGAATTGTAGAAATAAATCATTACAATTGAATTATGGATAGTTAATTGTTAATCTGATTATGTGGTAAATCAAAAGATTTTCAGTTAATTTTAATTGGATATAACATTTGAAATGGAACTCGTACTGTGTAAGGATTTAGGATTTGAAGCGGGAACAATTGAAGAATGTTTCAACCATGTCCAGGAGCATAAAATATGATATATGCAAACAGTTTCACTCGCTGAATATGCAATAATTGCATATTCAATTACTTGAACAATTGTGTTATTGTTAATCACCAAAAATAGAGCAGGTCAAATTCTTTATAGCTTTGACAATATATTATTTGAATTTTTTACTACATTTAAAGTACCTATTTTTAAATGCAAAACTAAACATAAAAGAGATGGTACCGGACCCACTACAAATAGAATTTTTGAAATTAGATGAAATATTTTTCATTTAAGCTTGAAGGGATTTTAGAAAAAAAATTGTTATCGTGTTCATTTAAGACATTTTGATATTAGATCATACCGATTTGTAAAACAGGTCAAATTTTGTAAGGAGATGGATGTGATGAAATATTACTTGAACAATCTCTATCAAACATTCTGTTAAATTAACTGTAACATAATACGGATTTAGTAGATTTTCGAAAGATAAGTATTTTACGATGCATGTAACGTTGTGAACTCACGGTCTATTTGATCATAAATTTTCCTCTGAAGACAAATTTGCAGATAAGAATATTAGCTTTTTGAAATTGTTATTAAGTGTATATGCTCAAATTCGTAGAAATTATCTTCCGACATTTGCACTGCATTAATGATTGAATGAGTAAGACAATGATTGTAAGGCAAGACTGAGCAAACCAAACAAGACGAACAATAAAAATACTTCATTTTTATGTCGAAATTACGCAAAATAAATTCTATTAACCAATCGAAAGAATGAACAAGAATATAAAGGAAGGTATAAAACATTCATTATTTGTCACGTGTAAGTTTTCCAGTTATACTTAACTGAAACGTTAAAAACTGAAGTTAAATGTCTCATAACATTGTCACGAAATATTGTATAACTCGGTAATACTTACTAACCTGACATCAGATCAAAATGTTATCCATAAATTTACTACTACTAATATTCAATAACTAAATAATTGTGATCGATATTGTAAAATGTTGTAACCCTAGTGAAAGTAGGAATATATTGGCCTCATAGGAAACAAATATTCCCAATATATTTTTTAAAACAAATATATTCCCGATGTATTCTCAATATATTCTCAAAATACTCCAAATATATTCCCAGTATATTTCCAATAGGTTCCTAATATATTCCCAATATATCCTCAATATATTCCCGGTATATTCCCAATATATTTCCAATAGATTCCTAATATATTCTCAGTATAATCCCAATATATGCCCAATATATTCTCAACTTTTGCAATATATCGGGAATATATTTCTAATTATGCCAATATTTTGCGAATATATTTATATTCTCCTGAAATATATCGGGAATATATTTCTCTTTTTACTACGGATATTTTCCATTTTCCATAATATTAAATAAATGACTAAACGTCTACCCGAATTTTCATTTAACCTACCTTAATAATATTTCATTTAACCTACATAATATTCCAGGAATGTACCCAGAATAGTTTTCGGAAATATTGTAAGTCTACCAGGAATATTTCGAAATATTCCGAAATATTTCTCGTACATTCTAGGATCATTATTTGTCCGGCGAAATAGTGTACTCAGAATATTCCGGACAAATATTTTCAGCATGAACGTTTCTGCAATTTTTGGAAATTAGGGAAACATATTTTCTTAGTTTGTTCTCGAAAGATTTCTTTAAAATATCCCAGAAATCTACCAGAATTTTTCTGAACTATTATTTTGAAAAAAAAATTATGTAAGAGGCCTCGAACTCATGTCCCCCAAGTGGCAGTCTGCGATTATCCGCTGAGCCACCACTACTCAGTAGATTTACAATATTCCAGAAAAATTTTCCGGGTACATTGCTGGTCTATTATGTGCTATTAGATTCTAGGTCTGTCATTCTCTTAACAAAAATCGCATTTTTAATTAAAACCTCCTCCATCAACAGTCGTTCTCCCCATTATTCATATTTATAAACCAATCCAAATTTCCATAGCGAAAAAAAGAAGTCGCAAGGACCACGTGACAAAACATTCGTCCCGCGTGCGACCGTCAATTTCGCGATACGTTCGTTCGCAGTGTCGACTCTTTTTTCGCGCGCACAATGGACACGCGAAATAGTTCGCAACCGTCCGCGCGCGTTTCCGCGATTGTGCCGGACGGACGTACAGTTTGTCGACGCCCGGGGTACATTTCATTTGCCGCATGTGACACGCGCGTTTCTATTAGTTTATTGACGATCGGTCACGCGGTTCACGCGAGCGAACGCTTTTTCCGTCGAAAAAAATGACGTCTGCCTTTGTAGATCGCGCGACTGTAATGGATATCAATGGCGAGCTCTGTCAAAGGACCTCCCGTCAGCCTTTTGCGCCGAAGGTGTCAGCATTTTCATCCAATTATACCAATTACAAAATAGCGCCCGCGCGCTCGACGCTTTTCGATATAATTGGGCGACGCGCGCGCCAAATACAAAGACCCGGTGCGCCCCCTTAAATTGTTTCCCGCGCGCTTCGTGATGCGCGCGTTTACTCGCCGCTTTTTCGCCCGCAAGTTTATCGTCATTTAATTGTCCGTCGGACGGACGCACCGACTTTTCATCCGAGCGTCAAACGGAAATTCAACGACGAATAAGCGCCACGCTTCCTTTGCTGCGAGCTCGAACTGGGGGTGGCAATACAAATATAATGGATGGGATGTTTGATGTGGAAGTAGTGACTCTGGGGTTGACGATGAAAAAAGTTTCAGTTGGTGCAATCGTACAGTTTTGGAAAGTTTCGGATTTTAAGTAGGGGATTTAACATATTAAAATTTTGTTTCGAAAAAAATTTTTTAAGGATATTCACTCGCCAAAACAAAAATGGAAAGAAGTCGCTGACATTTTACCAGAACATAGTTTAAATAAACATAAGACTGACTGAAATTTTTTTTACATTTTTTAACTCACGTCAGTATAGGAATAATCGGATTTTCAAATTGTATTATTTTATAAATAATACGGTAAAAAAATCTGAAAAAATTAATACAATTTTATGTTTATTTAAGCTATGTTCTGGTCAAATTTCAACGAATTCTTTGCATTTTCGTTTTGGCGAGTGAATACCCTTAATTAAGTGCAATTCAAATAATAAAATTTATCACAGATGATCGTGTAAGTGCGAATAGAGATAAATTGGATAATAAAAGGAATTTTGAAATGTATCCAATATTTATACGATTTTTATTACTTGCTTCTACAGTACTTCCTTTTTACAATATTTATTGTATACCTCAATGGAGCGACGATTCTGTACATGTCGAACAAATATTCCAAACGCAATTTTGTTTCAGTTACAAGACATACGGTTAAGGAGGATCCGGCAGATCTGTTTTATGCTAACATTTTACATGTAAAAAATGAATAGTAAACCAACATAAATGAAACGAAACGTGGAAATTGTATTGAAATGCACTCATAAAATATCAAGTAAAATATCTTTTAAACTATTCGAAATTGTTTGTGAAATTAAAGGATAATAAGTGGATTTAACTATGTTCTAGAAATAAAAAAAGATGTAAATGCAATTAAAAAATCATGAAGAAAATCAGAGACTATCAGATGCCAAAGTTTCAAAGGATTCATCCCACTCTGTTTGCCATAAGTAATAAAAACACAGCTATTTTTCAAAATAGCTGGTAAAATCAAAATAGCCCAAAACAACTTCCCCCTCCAAAAAAGCATCAATTTTTTTTCTACCTTATAAGGACCGCCAATTCGGAACAATTACCCCGAACACTCCGCAAAATCAATTGCTCTAGCGGATTAGCCATCCTTTTCTTCCGGCCAAGTTCGCCCCCCCGGCGGCGACTTGTTCTCGAACTTTGAACAAGATGAATCATTGTGAAACGGATCGGAACTCCACGCACGGGACATTGACGTCCGGGTCTTAAGCGCGCGGGATCTCCTTCGGGAAATTCGGTCAGCCGTGACGCAATGACGAGGCTTCGACCTTTGTTCCTCGTCGCGCGCACGGAAATCCGTTTCTCTGTCGCGCGTAATTCGCCGGACCATATTTCACGTGCGCCTTGCGCTTTTATTTCCGAGCGCAGAGTGATTCCGATAAATTATATATCCGCGTTAACACGAGACGAGCTAAACGGTCCGGCGGGTAAAGGTTAAAGCGCCAATTTGGCCGTCTTTGCGCCATCTGTCAAAAGGCCGGGGAATTATAATGGTGGGTGTCGCTTGTCGATTACCGAAACGCTCTTTTACTTTAATTACCGCTTGATTATAGAGCCGCGCTCGTTTCGTCTACGTCGCCGCTTTTGCTATTGGTCGCAACTCCGTCGGGGTCTTTCAAGGTCCGGGTTACCGCGCTTTTTCTACGCTTTGGTACATTGAGAGAAATTGCGTGAGTTAGGTTTAATAACAGCATCAGTAGGAGATTGGACCGTTTCAATGGGAATGTAATTTCGGTTATGTTACTGACGAAATCTATGCTAAACTGCTGAAATAATGATAATTCCTTGTGGAAATATAATATCAAAATCTCTGAAAAATGCTTTGAAAACCTCTGAATACCTTTGAAAATCTCTGAAAATCTCTTAAACTTTCTCAAAATTGAAACCGTTAGATTTATCAGAAAGTGTCAGAGAAAACTCTGAAAGTCCCCGCAGAATTTTGAAAAATTGGGACTGTCATAGTCCCAAGAGTTCTTTTTCAGAGAATTTCTGAGTTTTCTCTGAAAATCTCTGAAAAACTGACAGACCTAATTTTGAGAGGTTTTCAGAATGTTTCAAAGAATGTTTGTAACATATCGAAGTTTTTACTAATTAATGATGGTCCAAAGAATGCCTTTCTTGCATGTTTTCATAAATTAAAAAATTTGTAAATTTCAAATTTTATTATATAATTCTTCTTCATCAACTTAACAATTATTCGCTTGCTGAAAAACGGTTGTAATAAACCTATTTACCTTAAATTTTGACAACGAACATCCTTCAGTCCACAGTACTAAATAACCAGTAAACCTTCTCAATTTCGTCAATAATTCCTTCCTTCATCTAATCGGCCAATAAGTTTTACAGAATAATCCCGCTTATTTCTGTCGGTGTATAGTTGCTCGTTTGATTGCAAGCCTTGTTGTTGACAGCGCGGGCAATGTGTTTTCCGCTCTCAGGGGAAAACGGCCGCTCAGTTCCCGGGTTAATATCTTTTTTAGTCCGCTCTTTTGCGCGTATTTGTCTTCGTCTTTTTGACGGATGGATTGCTTTTGCGTCGGACTTAGTTTCGGCTTAAATGATACATAGTCTGAGGAGGCAAACTGCCGCACTTGGGCAGCGGCTGGGAAGTTTGTTTCTGAGGTGTCGGTTGCGTTTGCCGAATTCCGAAATAAGGAATTTGTTTGACAGTGTTTAAAAGATGTATGTGACGAACAGTAAGACGGCTTGTTTGGTTTGATTTGAATTGATGATGATCATCATGTTCTGGAAAAGAGTTCTGTTATTTAAATGTAAAAGAAAATTTGTTTTTGAAGGTTGTCAATTATGTTTTAGTAAACATTTTCGAAGTTATTGCAAAGTATATAAGTTTTGAATGAAAGTGAAAGATATAAAGCAAAATAAAAAAAAAATGTTTTGAAAAAACATTGTACCCTGAATGACAGGTAATCTTGCTAATTTTCACGCTAATTTTTTTCCAAACTCACCTTCAATCGACTATTTCAACACCTTACTTGGTTGTACTTTTTTTTCTTTTGAGCCATTGTAAAGGTTTTTTCTCGTTTGCCAGCAGTACGAGTCTCTTCACTTGTGATGACTGCTGCGATGCGCCGATACTTTACGATGAGTCGCTGTTTTATGACCATACGCGCATTCTCGATTTTCTTCGTAAGTTCGTAATTGTTCGGGCTTCATGATCATTTTTTCTCCGGATTCTTCATACGGCTGTCAGTTGCCAGTCCGAATTTTATCTTTTGCGCCAGTGACATAAAATTTTGTAAGAATATTCTTTCTAAAAGTGAAGAAAGCTTACCCGGGTAAAAGAAATTGATAAAATATAGATCTAAATGTGATGAAAATCTAAATGGGATCGTATCAAATCTGATCATATTCTTGTACTAAAACTGTGAAGTCTGAATTGATCCTACACCTATTTTAAAACCTATAAATACCTGTAATTTCAAATAATTATCATCTCTGAAATTTCACTGTTTTAGTACAAGGAAATGATCGATTTCTGATAATATCTAGATTTCCCATTTATTTTTTCATCTCATTTAGCTTTCCATCACATAATACAAAGTTAGTAATGTTTATCTAACATCTTCACAATATTCGTATTAAAAAGTAGGAATAGATTAAAACTCATATATGTGTATTTTTATCAGTGGCGCAAATGATACGATTTCGTGGCGAAAATGAAATACCACTTTTGGTGAAAATAATATACAGATAAGACCATCTTGCCGCAAACGATGACCACCGCTTCATACTATAAATAACCTCAATCAAACAAAGGTGGATTTAGATTTCATTCCGTTGCAAGCGTCTTTGCGACGGAATTAAACGCCCTAACAAAAAAAACACTAAAACCACTTAAAAATTTGTATTCAACCAGTACTAAGCTACTTTTTATACAATAATTTCTAAACATTCGCAAAAGAAACATTTCACATTATGTCAACCAAAATAGTCTAACTAATAGAAATGCATTTTTATATTTATTCAAATACACACAAAGTTGATTTAATCGTAAATTAAACGATCGTAAATTAAATCGTAAATGAAAGAAATCTTAAACAGCTACAGTTAACAACTCAATATTTTTCTCATAGCATTGAACAATTTCAACCTGACTGATCATCATTCTTCACCACAGCCCCAATCGGCACTCAAACTCAACATGTCTGCCACATCCCAAAACTCCCGACACAGTCGCGCCGACACAACGAAAGCTAATTAAGACCAAAATAATGCTAATCAAGCTGCCCTACACCGAGTTTAGACGTCAACAAATTTGCGTCGCCCGACCGTTAATCATCATCGACGCCGCCCAATATTCATAATATAAATTACTAACGATTGTCGCGCGTGTCGAAATGCGACGCGAATACAATCCCCGTCAAAACCCGAAATCCCCGTAATCCGCGTGCAAATTGATAACAACGCGCCCATTAAGTCCGGCCCGATTCATTTGAAATTAAAAGCGACTCGAGTGCCTCCGGCCTAACGATCGCCCGACGCGAACGAGATCGAATCGGCGCCTTATTATTCCGTCGATAGGCATCGATTAAGGCCCTCGTTAGGCCGAATCGGCGGCCGTATTGACATCGCCGAACAGCCCATTATGACGAGTCCGGGGCGCACGATTAATGAGTTTTTTTGTGTCTTAATTATGACAGCGATATCGCGTCGATGGGATCGTTGTTCGGCGATGATGTGGCTGTGCTGATGAGTTTCAGATCGTTGAACGGAGGGGGGGGGAAGAGTACGAAAAGCACGGGACCCCCTGGCGCGTTTACCGCCCGCCGCTTTTTGTGCTCGTTTAGATTGCAGGAACCACCGAATCGCGACCTTCGGCGGTTCGCCGTTCGATCGGCGAGATTAAAACCGACGTCGACGAAACGTTGAGAAATGTGGCCCGGATTGACCCAAATGACGGCAACTTGAACGAATCAATCAGCGGAAGTTATAAATGACATTGGCTCGGTGTGTTGTCGTTGGCGTTGTAGATTACTGTTTGTTTGTGAGATGACATGACTGAGTACGGTGCTTGAAGGATAGACAAATGTCAGACAAATGAGTTTGAGGACGTTTATCATATCGTATGATAACAATTGTAACTTGGAAGAACGTATTTCGGCACATAATAAGTGGAATGTATTTGATTTAAGGTTAGAAGGATCATGCAAATGATCTGCACCGAGAAAAATATTCTATGAAAAATTATTAGAATTCCAGTAAATTTTACCATGTCATATAGGAGTCGCGACGTATCGTATCCCATTTGGACAAATTTATTATATCTTCAAAAGAGACATTACTATAAGTTACAATAAATTTTACTATATCATCTGGGAAAAATTCTTCGAAGTCATACTAATTTTGTTCAGATGCACTGTAAAAAAAGTACTGTAAAATTCAACCATATATGCTTGACACCAGTTGCAAGTATATATACTTTAATTTTAAA
>JABFPB010005042.1:0-13913 GCA_022817645.1 Ceratoteleas bidentatus
GTCGTCAGCGGTCACGTGACGATCGCGAACCAGGTCCGTCGCGCGTCGGCACACACCTACCGCGCGAGGCCCAGTCGACGTTCCTTTATGTCCACACTCACGTCCGACAACGCGAAAACAACAAAAACAACAACGACAACGAAACGCGCTTATCGGTCCGCGCGCATCCGAAATGCCGCTCGCGGCTTTATCTGCGACAGATTAGCCGATCGGCAGACACGCGCAGATAATTGGCGATAACCGCTCGGCGCTTTTTAGTTTTTGAGTCGCGCTTGCCGCGAGACCAGTGATTTTCCGGCGCGCATTTTCGTTTCGCACCCGAATTCGCAATGTAAACAAACGTCAGCTGTTTTTTGTTTACCTCGTTCCGGTTCCAGTAAACCGTCGCGCAAATGTAAATAAACACAAAAGTAAACAAAAGTAAAAAACGCGAAAGTAAACAAACAAGTTGAACGTAAACAAACAAGTCGAACGTAAACAAACACGCGACTCTTCCGGTTCGGATATGTTCGGACCGATTCGAAGCAGCCGGGACTTGTTCGTGTGTTTCGCTAACGTATTCCGTAGCGGAAGTGTAATTTTCGAGTCGTGATCGTGGATTGCGGCGGTCCGGTTTGTTTTGTTTAGGCTTTTCGATTTCGCATCGTCCGTTTGACCTGGTTCGCGCGATGGCCTGGTTCATCGATTACGCGTATCCTCCTCGCGTGCGACGCATCACCGATCACGTGTTGCCCTTCTTCCATCGCAGGTAAATTTCCACGTCTCCGCGCCGTTCTATTTTTGGCCGCGGCAAGAAGTCGTACTTGTTGTACCGATCGCGGATAAGTTGGCGCACTGACGAGACGAGACGATTGTGTGTTTTGGTTTTTGCACAAGTGAGACGGAGCGGTGGCTGGCGCAGGTGGAGGAAAGAGAGGGGGAAAGGACGAGAACTATTTTAGGAGTAAAAAATGTGAAATTGATGCAAAGGGAATTTGGGTGAAAATGCATGGATTGGGAAAATAAATAATTAGAAATGAGGTTTTATGAAAAAATTAAATTTAAATTATTCTGCTGAATTGCAAAAAGCGGAGGCAGAAACTGGTTGGGAACTCAGTTGATCTGGTTTGATTCAGTTTGCCGTCATTTTCGATTTACACTTTCCTAGACTTGTAAACAATTGTACATTTTTACAAATAGTTGTAAATTGTTTATTTATAAATGTATCCTTGAAAAATAGCGCTTTCTCATTGGCTTGATTCAATTTTTTGTGTTTGTTAAAATTGTGCAGGTGTACATTTTACAATTAAACAGTTTTCATTTTCAATTGTTTCTCCGCTTTTGCTGAGCGTTACGTAAGGATGTAGATTTTTTATCGGGCGCGCAATTGTCTAAATAAGTCGAGTGGAATTTTTCATCGGTTTCAGACTAAATTGGAAAATGACTCAAGTTTACTTTGGTGAACGTTTAGAGGTTCTATATATACTGAAGTGGTGATAAGCAGTTAGCAATTTGGATTCGATCGGGGCTTTTCGAAAGTGCAAATTCATATTCTCTAGACTTTAATTATTAATTTGAACTTAACAACTGAAACAAAAAAAATCAATTTTTATCTCATCTTATAATACCACTATAAAATAATTATTACAATAAAATTACTTATTTTTCTGAGTTTTGTTTTGACATTTATGTCAATATCCAATTTATCAGCAGATGTTGAGGTAAGCTTCATTTGCGCTTTTAATAACATCAATTTTGTCCAATTTTTCATTTGATTAACTAAATATAACAATTTCGGGACTCGCGATTCGTTGGAACGTAATCCTGCTTGCTTTGTCTCGTATCTTTTTACAACGCAGTTCGGCATAATTAGCGACCGCTGATATCAGCACTTATAAAGTCTGCTTTTACTAAACGCGCTTTTACTTACGTCACTTTTCATTGCAAAATTATCAACCACGTTTATTCACACGAATAATCGTACTCGTCGACGAGCGGCACGGTGTCGTTATGATCGGCTGTGATTCACGATTGACATGCAAAAACCGGAGACAAAAAATTGTAAACGAACGAATTTCTTTTTTTTGCGACCGGCGTTTGCGTCTTTGTGACGCGCGTTTGCCTTAAGGAGTTCGCGCGGTTGTATTTTTATAACGAAATGTTGTCGAACACAATGCTATAAATAAACGGCGGATGTTTATAATGCGTCGATTGTAAATATGTTAAAAAACCTATGCATTATTCAACGGCTTCTTCGTTTGCAGTTGCATTTGATGCAAAGATACTTTGTCTCTAATCCTACCTTCGAAAAGGCTAGAGACGTATTGTAATTGATTTTTTTTGTTAGACAAAAAGTTCTAGATCTGACTTAAGTTTTTTTATGTCGATGGTTGATGGGAAAGTTAAGTCTATTGTGAATGTTTCAGTTTGAATGTTTGTAGTGTATGTTGAGAAACAGTACAATTAAGTGTAGAATGATTAGAATGAAAAAGTTGTCTTTATTAAAACGTTATGCAATTTTTTTGACGATTATTTTTATTTTAAAATGAAGCATATACAACATTTTAGCTGAAAAATATTGATATTCGTTATAATAATGGAGATAAATTTATCGACTGATAACACTGTGTATACGGAACTCAGTTTATTTCAAAGTATTATAATAATAAAATTGCTATGTTTTATATTGACAATTTTTTTATGACTGCTCGATTATTGCAGGTAATATAAACTTTTAACCATATGAACTTGTTTAGACAGAGTGATAACTTGTAGAAGTTATTAATTTATTATAACGTATGTTTTTAATAAATTGAATATCAAAAAAACTGTATGTTGTACAGTTTCGATATAACCATCTTTAATTATGTTCTTTGAATATTAAAAAAATAACAAACATATCCTGAAAATTCATTCTTGTATTTTCTCTCAGTCGGGCTCATTTTTCTCATCCAATTTTTATCTATAAATCCTCAGAGATTAAATTAAAGAATTTTAATTTAATTATTTAATAATGCGTCAAAGAATTTCTCAAGATGGAATTGTGGTTAATTAATTTTTAAATATTAAAAGTTACATAACTTTGAGTATGAAAAATTCAGCAAAAATAGACCAAAGTTGGCGTATTTTGTGTTTTTTATCAATCAAGAAAGTTTTTTTACATTCCAACAAATGGAATTCAAATTTATGAATTCCATCCTAGCAATTTCTTTATTATACTTTGCTGAACAATTCATAATGAAAATTATGAAAATTATGAAAAATTCATAATGAAAACTATGAATTTTATGGATTTGACAAATTTCTTTTCAATTTAAATTAAGAGGAACAAGAATTAAAAAAACAATGGAAAGTTCTAGCAAAGTTCTCAAAAAATTATGCATTTTATCTATTTGGATTCTACCTCCCCTCAGTCAGGATTCTACTAAACATCACATTATAACAGTAAGAAAATAGAACATATAATGTATATAAAAATTTGAAAATTATGTGGTATTAACATAAAAATATTTCGTCATCTCAACCAAATTTATTTCATTCATAATATTTTACTAGTTATGTAGTAAACCTAACAAAAAAAACGTTCTTTTCTGGGTACGAATTTCGTGACAACCAAAAGTTTGGTTGTCACGAAAAATTTTTCGTTGTCACAACTAAATCGCTTCCAAATCATTCAGTCACAGCCACAGCCTTTTCTCTCAGTGTAGCACCACAAATACCCGAATACTAATGGTCCATTTTTCGATTCCAGAGTGGACGACCTGTACAGGTTTATCCATGCCTGGGTTCCCGCGCTTTACGGTGAGCTGGACGAGAACTACTGGCAGCAGCGCGGGTACATTTTGTCGGACACCGACACCGACTTGTCGCCGGAGCTGACGCCGCGCGATTCGACTGAAACCGGGGACTCTTCGGAAGAAGGCAAGGCTGGCAGCCGCGACAACGACGACATCTCCGAACTCACTCGCGAATCATGGGAGGTAAGTCGATGAACCGCGAGACATCGGACACAGTTACCTTTCGCTGTTTTATCGACTCTGGACTCTCCAATGCTGCTGTTTAACCCTTAAAATTAATATATTCAAATTTAAGAAGTATATTTCCCAAATTCTATATTAATTAAACTTCAAATAGCTAGAGATCCACAGTAATTGATACCGTTAACAGTACCATTGGAAGTCCAGTCGGTAGACTTCTTATACAATACCGCGAAGTCTGTCATTCCTTGTGATTGAATAACGAGGAATAATTGCTGACCGCAATCTTATGTAGGTCAGTGTTTAATGCGTTTAACGATGAGATGCAAGTAGAACAGGATACCTCAAGCTGGATGACGTTCAGTCTTTTGGTACCCAGAAAAGAACGTTAGGAAGCAGTGTTTAAAACAGCAGCAAAACGTAACCAAGGAACGATAGACAGCCACTGATTAACCGGGTTAGAAAAAGTTGGCAAAACCAAAATCCTCGAAATTAGCCGAACAGTCTGAAAGAACCGGGACGATCCGTTCGCTTAACGAGCTCCTAGTCTCCGTCTATTTTTTGTCCGAATCTCGTCGCAAAACGTCTCTGCGACCTAAAAACAGACCATCCGAAGGTCTTGTTTGGGTTAGTTGGCAAAGTAGTGTCCCGCGCGGACAATAGATGCAAAAAGCAGCAACCGCGAAACGCAAAAAGACGACAACTTTGATTGGCTTCGTGGTCACAGCTGATCAAGGCCCCGTACGTAAAGCTGTACAGCATCCTGAAGACCTCGAGCACATCCGCCGACTCCGAGCAGATCCAGGACCCCGAGGTATTCTTCAAAATACCGAACCAATCGTTCGCAAACAGCAAACTAAATACAAGCATTCTCTGTCGATGTCTTGTCCACCATTTTACTTACTCGTCCGTAACCTCATCGCATTCAGTGTTAACCACCTTCAGCTCACATTGCGAGGGACTGGTCATGACCGCTTTGCGACCCAACCGGAAGTCCAACCGACCAATCCATCGCCCCGATCACTCCGCCATTTCGTCGAAACGACAACCACTCCCCCTGGCGACTGCCTCAGTCGTGACTCGGCGCAGAGGGCGCTGCGCACGGTCATACCGGTCATACCCTCCCTCGCGCCATCTCTCTCTCTCTTTCATTATTGATGTTGTTGTTTACTGTTACGGTTGTTTCGACGCGCACTCTGTATATCCATGCCATCAGCTCTTTCCAAGCATCAGTCAAAACATTCGGCGTCATCATTCAGGAGAATGCTGCCATTGACGCGTGCAAATTCGTTTTCTGCCACAATGTCGTTTTGAGTTAGGGATCTTGAAGTATTATAACTTACCAGATGAAAAATACCATATTTTGGTGTTCCATATGGGATTCCATGTATTCCATATGGTTATGGATTTAGATATCCATACAGATTTGCATATCCATATGGTATTACATGGAACCCCTAACGGAATCCTATAATTTCATAGAATTCCATGTGGATTATCACATACAGTCTTTTGCGTGATATTCCATACGGGATTTCATGTACACCATATAGAATTCCATGTCCATATGGAATCCCATACGGATTCCCAAAATCTCACAGAATTCCAAAAGGAATACCACGCCTAAAACGATATGAGATATTCAGTATGGTATTTTTCATCTATTAAAAAACGCTAGCAGCTGTTTGCCTATTTTATGACTGGTATCTGTTTTTATGACGATGTTTTCGTTAGAAGACTTCCATGTTGGAGTGTCTTCGCTAGTTTTTTTCTGTTGATGTTTTCAATAGAGGTCATTCCTGTCGCAACGGCGGGGAAGAAAGAGGAAAGGCATAATGCGCACAAAGCGATGACGTCATTTGCCGAACAATGCAAATGCATTACGAAATAATGTTCAACAATTAGTTACACAGTCAAAACAAATTCGTGATTGAGAAAACAAGCGGTCGTTTTGAAAACTTATCACCGTTAATGAATCGGAAGAGTAATGGTGGTAATTGCTGGATTCATTTATCACGGATTCGCAGAGTGATGCAAATTCGTGTTATTAATTAGAGTTGCAATTCGTCATCGTTATTTTCGCTCGGAAACCGCTTTAGGGATAAAGTCTCCAAACAAGATGTTTACCGGGGGGCTTTCTGCTTCCTATGATTCAAACAGGATCAGAAGACAAAAATAGAGTGATTCGTCTGGGATTAGCTTATGATTTTGTAGACTCATTTTCCAAATCTGAGATTAGATCCAAAGTGCGATCTAATCTCAGATACGGAGCTCGGTGTTAATTAATTTTAATTGATTTTAGATATCTAGTTACGTGCATCGGTATGTAAATACTTGCTACCTGAGGTCGTTGCAGTATGCAGGTGGATTGATAAAGTCAGATGCTTAATTTAATAAACTTTCCGTTCGGTTTTGTCTTCAGATCTTTTGGTATTCTTTATCTCTGAAATCACGATTTCTGTTCTAATCAATCATTAATTAATAACTAATATATAAATAATGATTGATACAAACATAAATATTTCTCAACAATTTCAATCAATTCGAATTAATAAATTATTTTTGACTGATTAAAAAATGACGACAATGTTGGCAGAAAAGGGACTTGTACCATTCTCATCTCTGAACGCACCTCGGTATAAATGCACCGTGCACCAAAGTAGTGCATGCATCTGTATGTCTAGATATCATCTCGTCATCTCTCCAGAAGTCCATTCTGAAAAAAGTAAACCTCACACGAACACGTGTACATGAACAGATCTCTATACAACAACGAAGTACAAGCAAGGAAAGAAAGAAAATCGCAACTAGCGATTAAAAAGGCGGAAAAAACTGGTCGCTGGCGTTGCCGCAACGAAAGCAAACACATTCGCCTGGGATCCGCGGCGAAAAATCGCGACGCCCGATAAGCCCGTTTATCGGACAAAGGCGCATCGGCAAACAGTCGCGGCGCGCTAATCCGCCGATCGGACTATCTTATTTGTCGGGCGCGGCGTTACATAATTACGATGCAGCGAGCCGCTGGGCTATCCTTGAACTTTCGCACGACAGTCATAATTGGTACGAAACGTCTTGGTTGGCTGTTCACGTGAATGATACGCATCGGGCGATAAGCGTCTTAACTGCACGGCTTTAATTGAACGCGCGACGCGCCACCTATATGCGAATTACATGTGTGTGGGTGGGCTGGGTTCTGGACGGGATTAGCCCGGTATTGACAATTTAAGGCGATTTCGGATGGACGGAGCAGAGTTAAACTAAGTGTTTCGTAAACATGTTGAACAGATTTTGCGATTACGCGAAAACGTATCTTAAAGAGTTTTGCCATTTAGGGATAGGTTAAAGATCAAAGGATGTAAGGTGTTTTAAAATTTAGAATAGGTGATTTATGGTGACTTTTGCATTAAAGTTTGCATACTGAATCATAATGATATATCAATATATTTAAATCAGTATCTTCGATGCAAATATATTTATCAGTATATTTAATACATTTGATGCAAATATAGGACTACTTTTCACTTATCAAAAAAGAGATGACGAAATTAAAAAAAACCTTTCATCTAAAACTTCCAAATATTTGCGCAAAATACTCTGAATATTAAAAAAATTTATAAGACCAATATTGATCCGAAACCCCGCATAAATTACTTACAGCGATCGCATAAATTATTGCACAAATCGAAACCGCGTGAAGACGTGTTCCATTTGTTCAGGGAAACACCGAAAAAGTCGAAACCGTGTTCATCGGTCGACGTATAATTAATAGCCTCGCGATAAAAATGCGCGCGAAAAATGAAAGGCTGCGCGCGCAGTGTAGTACCAACGCATACATCTCGCGGGGTCACTGGTCTCTGTAATCTTTTTCGCGCGAAAAATATTACACTCGTGGCTGGCCGTTTTTCGCCGATTATCGTTCACCCGTCAGGCACCGAAGAATCGACTTTCGTTCGTGCCGCGTGAATGCAATCGGCGTTATCGCGTTTTTGTGCGCCAACGACAAATGGGCCTTGTCTTCAGAAAAGCGAAGGCAAATTAACATTTGCATTCTTCGACACTCTCGTTATTGATTAGACGAACTGAAAAACGTTGGGATAAAATTTTATACTTCAAATTTTATACTTTAGCCTTTTAGTTCGTCTCGACAAATCAAGCACCGCAATTTCCGAACTCACTGCTTTATCAGTTAAGAAAATAATGCGACGATAAAGTGAATGAAACAAAGCTGAAACATCGTAATCCCTGTAATTAAGGTCGATCCATCGATTAATCCGAGTCAGCCGAAATTCGATAACGCTGAGGAAACTCTATTTGTAATTTCGTAAAACTGTGCAAACATTTCAGAACAAATGTGAATCGGAGAATTTGATACAATTGCCTGATCTTTCCAAATTGACTCGATGAAAGAATCAGTCGATGAAAAAGGTCATTCCAAAAAAAAAATTCTACAAATGTCATTGAGTCTAATTGTTTCTGGGATCAGTTACCCCCGTTCTGCTGTCGTAAATAAACGTAATGCCATTTGGCGTGGGACTTGGCGGAAATAAAATAATTGTCCCTCTTCGAGCCGCGAACTGAGTTCTGCCAAAACGTGCGACGAAAACAATCGCACGCTTTCGCAATCAAGCTGATAAATCGTTCAATTAATCAGCGATTATAAATATCTGGAGCGTTCAATTGGTTTTCTCGCGCGGCAAAAAAGGCGGCGCAAGCGCGTGATTCACGGGATGACGATTAAACATCGAATTCGGAATACCATTTGCCGGCTCTGTGTCGTGCAACTATAAAAGTGCCTGATTCATTTGGTTCGCGCGCGCGATCGTCGGCATTTCAGTATTATGCACTGTTTACGCTTGCCGATGCAACAGCAGTTGTGTCAATACAGGGAGCACTGGATTCGCGCGAAAAGTCGGCTTTAGTGAGAATCGTCGGGGGAATTTAAGAGGATCGCTCTCGATTTACAATTTTAATTGAATCAGTTAAGAGCGTTGTTGATTTTTAAATAATATATTGTTAGTTTATTTTACTACATTTAAAGAAAGAAATATTTGGAATTTAAAAAATACGAATTTTTTATTGATTTTTCAGAAACAAAGTAGGCTGATCTCAATTAAAAAATGTTCTTTCACTTGAAATATGTGAAAATATTGAATATTCGATATGTTTCGAGAATGGTTATTCAGGGTTTAAATGCAACTTTTGTGAGTTTTTTCATACTTGGCAAATGGAGGAAACTTTTTCATATTTCGATTAAAAACCAATTATTGGCCACAAACAACCATTTAAATCGCAATGCTAAATAGTTGTAAAAAACCTCAATAAACAAATTGGAATTAAAATCCATTTTAAAGTAATTCTGATCAAAAGTTTGATGCATATCTGAAATGAAGCAGACGGTGTTTTATATAAATGTTTATTACATCGATCGATATTCACTTGCATTAAATTCTAAAAAATAACCTCATATTAGATTGAAATTGCATGCAAATTCGGATGTTCAGTGAATCTCTCAAAGAAGTCTGCGTAGAAAAAAAGTAACATAATGCTAAACTAAAACAAAAATTTTCCACTTCGGTCTATTCTGCTCCGACTGAATACAAGAATTAATTATACAGTTTGGTTTCAGGTTATGTTTCTATAATTATAGTGATATCAATTGACAGATGTATTTATGAACCCACAGTTCATTAATTCACCATTTACACATCCCAGATAATTCGCAGTTTAACGAACTTATTAGAAAAAAGCACACATTTTTTAGCAAGACGTGCCAAAAACCAGATATATTTCGATCTATTTTCAGCAATTCATTTACACAATTGGATGATAGGGTTGCATTTTTCTATCATCTCTAACTTGCCTCTAAAATATATTTTAAATCTTCCGATATTATATTGCCCAATTTCGACACCTTTAAATAGTTTTTGAAAACAAATTGTAAAACCACGAATTATGTCAATAGATAACATCCCTAACTATTATTTATTATATAAATTATTTGTACAAATGATTGACAGACAACTTGCATAAGAAAATGTTTCGCGAAATAAACTTCCTCAATTTGGTCGACGAACGACTGGCAAAACTTTTATCTGTTATTATCGGAGATTGTCTAAAATTAGTTAGTTTTTTGTTTGTCAGTAATTACTTCGATTTCAAATCAGTCCGTTTCATAATATTGGCAACGTTCTTTAAATCTATACTAAGATTCGCTGCGGTTATTTATTTACTTTTCGCACGAACTTATCTTGCAATTGTACTTATCTCGTACGATGAAGTCGTACTTTCCGTCAATTTTGTATTTGTTAATAATTATCGTCACAATTGTTGAAAATGTGCAATTTCCGGCGTTTACAGCAAATTAAGTAATCACAGGTTTTACGAGATTAACCAAATTAAGATCGTTTATATAAAAATGAATAAAACTTGAAGTCGATTTTCACACAGTTAGAATCTTAAATTCGAAATAATAAAATTCAAGAAAAACGGTTCGATGATCACATGTTTAATTGGGAGAAAAATGTGATACAAAAAAGTGATGAATGTTTTATTATTTTGATTTGATTGGAAACAACTATTTGTCAATACGAATTAATTAGAAAATATCACAATTCGGTTTATATTGAACAGTCTGAATTAAGTTAATGATAATATTTAGACAGAAGGTTTCGGACATTTCCACGTGAAAAAACAAAAGTAAAAATAAAGGTATACTTGAGACTAAATAAACTTGTTATTTCGATACGTTTGGCTGTTTTAAATAAATCTATCAATGTCAATCAATCTATAAATTTTTTACTAAACAACCTATTTAATTAGGTCAAAATATAAAATGTTCTAAAGAATTCTAAAAATACGTGCCAATTATTTCTTATAAAATGGTATATTAATTTTCATTAAATTTTGGAATGTCATCTCCGACAATAGTTTCACCTTTTTATTGTTTTCAGTGTACAATAAAGTTCGTTTCCGAGTTCTGACTCAACTTTATTGTCCAGCCAACAGATTGCACGTTTATTTTGTGCAGATGCTTTATATATGAATCATCTGTTTTATATGCGAAACATATGCGATTCTCAAGTGAATCATAATTATCAAAAAAACATCGAACCTCCCAGTGCATGATAAATAATTTGCTTAGACGTAAACATCTTGATATCAGCGAGATTTCGGATACCATATTTTTAAATTAACTTCAATATCTCAAACGAACAGATATTTATAAATACTTAAACAAATCACTTTTCATCCGTCTGTTGGCGTTATGAATGGTACTTTGTTCCAGACAATATGAGATGAAAAGTGTATATTTATAATACAAATGAACAATGTGTTATGTAATAAATAGAACACATAACAAATGACAAGATTTTTTAAAGTAGACCGCGGTAACACTCTGGCCATTTTATACATGATTATCTTGAGATAGTAAAATGTTGCAACATGGAAGAAAGTATATGTGGGATAGAAAATAATGTTTATCGTTCGCTCTTATAAATGATTGAACTGAGATAAGCCACGTGGCGTCTCGGTTCGCTTGCACATCAAATTGTGCAAGTCTTTTCACGTCGAGTAATAAAAAAGTTTTAACTATTAAAAATTACACTCTGACGGAAAATTGCGAATTTACAAACTTCTGCATGATTGACGTAGCAAATATTGTTGCAAAACAAAACTTGTTAAACATTTTAATTGGAAATGAATTTAAGTAAAATTTAATTATTTTTAGACAAATACATTTAGTCCAGATTACAACCAACTTTCTTAAGAGTAAAAATTGAACTTTTAGAGTTTTTGAGTGACTGTTGTCAAATGTGTGATTATTTGAATATTCTCTCGCATTTCTGTGATCTCGAATAGCAGTTATCCTAACTGCGCGTTTTGAGTTAAAAATCGCTTTTACATAAATGTAAAAGTTTAAATGTCTAAAAAATGCGTAACATTCAAAGTTTGATTCGAACTCATCTATAATAGTGTTAATTATTCTTACGTATTCATCGCACAGTTATGTTTAATTTATGAAAAATTACGAAAAACTGGTACTTGTTTGACGCACGCAGTTATTGGTCATTTGAAATTGCGAAACATGGTTTTCCCATCTAAACAACAAAAATTCGTCGATTTGGCTTTTAGCCACCGCGATTGAGCAATTTAGTTTTCTCAACGAAGACATTCCACGTTACCGCAGCACGATACCATGTTGTGTTAACACGAAAAATCTTCGCGAATCGTATAGAAACATTAATATTGCTGAAAGATCGGTATTGCTGTGCACAGTTTTAAGTGTAGAACGACAAAATGAAAAAAAAACAAAAACAAGAATTTGTGGCTAAAATAATATTAGTTTTTGAATGTTGACAAAAGAAAAGTTCAAAGATTCTACATTTACAATCCAGTGTACATTTTTCAACGAACCTTTCAGACATATCATTAATGTGGGTCCAACATATAGTTTAATTAGTCATTCAATTTAGTTTAATCGTTATACAATTTATTGTATTGATTTGACCCTATTTTTAAATTTTCTTTATCTTTTTGTTGTGGCATTATACTATATACTAATAAGAAAAAGTGTGTGAATAATTAAATCACTTTTAATTATTAATTACCTTGCTTTTTTAATTAAGTATCTTCTATTTAAGAAACATAAAATATGATATGTTTAAGGTTATTAGAAATTTGGTACGCTTAAAAAAGACTTCATAGGAAAAAATGAACATAGGTCCTCGCCTCCAAATAATTTCTATTATTTCGACCGAGAGAAACCAGCTGACAAAATTTTCTCTAAATAAGGTCACATAACAGCATTTTCCTAAAAAATTTAATTGATTAGCTTTCTTACATTATGCAATATCTACGTTTTCAAAAGTATTGTTTTACACTATATCACTAAAGTAAAAATATTCCGATTCTTCTTCTAACTTAACTTGTAAAAACTGTCACTTAAGAGTGTCATTGCAGACAAATTAGTGGCTGAAAAGTAAAAATATACGTTTTGTTCATTATATTTTTCAAATGATTTTGTTGAAAAATATATTTGAAAAATATATTGAACAAAACGATTACTTAAGAATAAAGAGACGCTAGAATTAAAATAGCTTCAGCTTTTTTATTTCTATTCCAAGAAAGAAGTTGATGACATTTATGAGATCCAATTTTCTGTTCTATTCCACTTCTGGAAATGAAATAGAAACGTCGAGTTATAAACTATTCCAACATTTTTCAAGTAACAAACCGATTCACTTTTGATGTTTTCTTTGCTATTCCATTCGAGAAACACAATACAAACTTTGCATGAGAGGTTAAGTTTCAGACGTTCCAGCAGAGGTCAAATTATTCATATTACAGTATTTCTCATACTGTAAATTTTTCTTATTTGATATAAGTGGCATATTTTACTGACATTTACACTGAAATTTGATTCCATAAATTTCATCACCTAACTTGGTGATGACATTTTCTTTCTTTTCTTATTTTCTTACTTTTCTAACTTGGAGTAGAAATAGATTCGCAAGAATTGACTTCTTGATTTCTCTGTTTCCAGTTTGTTAATTAAAAATTATACTGTTCTTTCTCTGGACTCCCGTCCCCGAAGAAAATGTTATTTTTGTAAATCTAGATATTTTGAAAAATATTTAGATGTTTTCATTATTTTTTTCTAAATACATACTTAATAATTCTTAGGATTTGATTTTTGTCAAGTACATCATTTTTCAAGTCAGAATACTAAAAATTGGGAATGGCTATTCTTCGCAATGGAGAGTAAATTAGGGGGTAAATGAGAGTAAATAAGAATAAAGAAAGTAAATGAGAGTAAACGAGAGTAAATGAGGGAGTAAACGAGAGAAATAAGAGTAAACGAGAGTTAAAAGAGGTAAACGATACACTGAGAAAAATACTCGGTAAAGATAACCGACTGTTCGGTTGATTTTATGGACAACCAAATGAGCGGTTATA